>ML788761.1:159031-181137 GCA_009831015.1 Picea engelmannii | reverse complement strand
CTTTTGTGTATGTGGCACATTATGGAGATCAAAGAATTGCTCCATCTGAAGTATCCATGTGATTGGGTCCTTGCCATCAAACTTTCTCATATCAATCTTAGGAACGTGGTTGGTCTTCAAACCAAAGTTGGAGTTTATCCATTATTGATTCACCTTCCTTGTGTCCTCATCATGAATTACATGGGATGCATTTTCACTTTCATGTGTCTTCTCTATTACGAAATTTTTCAATACTTCCATGATCTCCCCTTTTAAACCAGCCATCTTAGTATCCAACTTAGCTTCCATTGAATCCATCTTAGTATCCAACTTAGCTTCCATTGAATCCATCTTATTTTGTAGTTCATTTATGTCCCTACGCATTTCTTCACCTTCATCAAGAGTCCAAATAGGATTTTCTGGAGGCTTATTTGGTGTAGAAGTTCCCTTTTTTGATGGCATGTTGGCCAAGTATCACTTTTGAACCTTGATTTTGAGGTGGTTCAGCTAGACAATATTTCTTTTGTTGTATCTCCCAAGTTTTAGCACTTTTGGGTATGAAAATTTCTCTTATGTAGTTCTATGATATTTCTTCTCTGCAATGCCACAGGTCTGATCAAAATTGGATGTGCCAAGTGGAATTTATGGTAACTTCCCCACAACTTGTCGATTTTTTTCCTTTCCAGGAGATCTCACTTGTATAGCGTGCCCCACACAAAATGATTGATATAAAATTATGAAACTTGCACCAGAAATACTACAGACTGTCCTTGATCCAATGAAACTAGTCCCACACAATTTGGATACTCTAGGAAGAATTTATTATTGTTTTACCTGGAACACCTTCTTGAGACTAGTCAATAGGACTAGTCAGATATCTCATCTTACACAGGGTGTATCTACAAATTTAAGATGACCCAGAAGATGAAATTTTTACCACAAATACCTTACTAATTTTTGTAAATATCCTCTGGAGTTCATGGTCTGAAACGTTACAGAATTTTTTTTATAGTGAAAATGCCACAATGACTCAGTTCAGGATGATTCCAGAACCCTATCTTGTACGGACTGTATATACTAAATTATAAGGCCTTAGGAGCTGAATTTTGAACCCAATGTACCTTGATCCGTCTAATAAATATCCTCCAAGCCGTTCCTTCTGAAACGTTGTATAAAAAAAGTTATAGCTAAAATTCTAAGGTGTCTCAGATATAGCAGCGAAACCCCAAGACCTTGAGCTATGATACCATATGTTAAGAACCAAACATCAATATAGCATAGAAAATACTCAGAAAAAGTACTCAACGCCTTGAAAAAGAGACAATTTTAGATAATAAGCCTCTTCAAGGGGGCAACCTCCTTTTACCCCACTTAAATGTTCATGTCCAAGATGATTCAAAATGAAAATGTCTCCTTGGTATATATAGGAGACTAGGAGGTATAATTACAACTAATGGCCTAAATATGACATAAATAAAATAACATTACTAATATAATATGCCCCAATTAAGGAGTAATGAGCCAATATTAGGGCTTAACAAGTAATGTCACACATAGAATATGTTGCATTATAATTAATTGTTAAATGATGAAAATGGAACACATAGTAAGAACCTATTGAATGACTCACTTCCCCTCATCATTGCAGAAACATGGTTCCTATAGTCCCTCTAGACTCCTTGGGTGAGACCTCACTTGCTTGGAAGTGATGCTGAAAGGGTTGCTGTCTAAGGGTTTTGTTCGTATTTATATTTGAACCTAGGGTCTTCCCACTACGCACCAACAAATGATTTCATTATCGGGACCAAGTTCTGTAGTTAAAGGGAATGTTTTGGAGGCTAAATAAGGAAGAGATCACATAATTAATAGAGAGGAAGCAACGATAATTTTCCAGAGAAAAAAATAGGAACCCATGGATCAACAACAAACAATGGTTGCAAAGGTATGTGTTTACAGATCTTCATGAAATATTCTTTGGTGAATTTGTGATAATTTTGACCAAATGGTTATAAAGGATAGTGGAGAATGTTGGGAGATATCGAGCTGAGGCTCCGAGAAAATGGACTCCTAAATTGATTAGAAAGTTGAATACAATAAGTAATAAAGTTTCTCACGTAGTTGATTTTTGGTTAAATAGTATATTGGGGGGTTACAATACAGAGTTTGGAATATATTGTACCTAGTCGTATAGTGTCACATAGAGGGAATGTTTCAAGGGTCCGTATAGAATATTTTTGAATGCACTTTCTGTCTGGATAAAGATGTTGTTGTGTGAAAATAATGTTATGAAGATGGAATTTGATTGCGAGGAACCTTCTCGCACATAAGGGGGTTGGGGGATGACCAGAGGATGGTTTGAGAGTGGAAAGGGATGAATAAGGAACAAATGGACTGAGGATTATGAGAGAGGAATATATTGAGCAGACAAAGAGATTGGATTATTGCACTGTGGGAAAATATTTAGGTATAGTAAGAAGGAGATTGTGTCTGAGAGAGAAGAGCAACACAAAGTATTTGAGAAAAGAGACCCCTGTGCAGTACTTCAGATCACACCATATAGAGAAAGGAAAGATAAAGAAAAGGATACTCAGTACAGTCCAACATAAGAAGAAATACCATCTCATTATGAAATATGCATCAAACCCATGACCTCGTGTGTGTCACCAAGATCTAAAGGAGAAACCAAAACTTTTTCAAGAGAAATTTTACTTAGCGGGGTGAGTTAGAACAATAGTCATATTAGTGGAAGTAACATAGTGAAACATATTCATTCAAAATCACCTAAGGTAAGTACTACACATAATAAAATGGCAAGAATAAACAATACATTAATAATGATGAAATTCCAGGGAGCGGGGTCGGAATACCTAGATAAACATATATTTGTATGTGAGACAATATGGACTATGAAGAATGTCCAAGATGAGTCAGTGAATATTGCATGGTTATCAACAATGTTCAGAGGTCCTGCATTATTATGGTACATGGAGTATCGAACTAATACACTAGCAGGACAATCAAGGACATTGGAAGAGATTGGAAAAGCCTTATTAAAGGAATTTCAGAAGCTAAAATTCGAGTCGCAGTATATCACAGAGCTTAAATAAATTAAGAAAATATAGAATGAGATAGTTTTGGATTACAATAAGAGGTTTAAATATGTGATGGGTAGATTAACATGTCAGATTCTTGATGAACAACACAGAGAATGGTTTATTGTAGGTCTTTTGCCACACATTCGCTATCCTCTAACACAACATAAGGTCACGTCGAAGCCAAAAGAATTAGAAATTGTGATGAAGTTAGAAGCATATCCTTTAGGAGATAACACAAGAATGACATAGGTTTAGTCACATTTGGTTGTTCTAAGGATTCAATTGTCAGAATAACGAAGGAAAAGGAAAATCATGAAAAATTTTGGTGTATTACATGTAAGACAGAAGGCCACTATAAAGACAAATGCCCAACATTTGTGTAGTATATGGCTACATGAGCATTGAAAAATTTGGAAGGAGGAGTAGGGTATTATGAAATATGAAAGACATGGGGATATCATCCGAATTATTTTCCATTATTGTAGAAGTACCAGCGTACGCCCATGAATTTATTTTTTAATTTTTTCAAATCTATAGGACACGATGAGAAGGATTGTCATGTATTCGACTTAATGAGATAACACACTATGGATGCATACAAAATACAAGATGAAAATGTCGTAGAAGAAGGACTAGTTCCACAATATAATAATTCGAGAGGATTTAACTAGGGTGGATAAGGACGATTCAACAGAGGCTAAGGCTGTGGATGATTTGGTAGAGGAGGAATAGGACCAATAATTTGTATTGTAATCAAATGGGAAATTTAGTGAGAGACTTCTCAAATCCTTGCACAACATGAACGTACTACTGAGCATTGGACCATGTGACGAAGTATTGTCCTCAACTGATAACAAAATGGTAGTCAAGAGGAAACAAGAACCAGAACCAGAATTAGATCCAAAACCAGAACCAAAATCAAATCCAAAACTAGAACCAAAAAATATAGATGATAACTGTCAAGGAGTGCGAATATCATCCCATAATATCAGTTGTTACATGTGGAGGAACTAGAACCAGAGCATATATGACAGAAAAGGGAAAGGGGATCGAGTAACGGATAAGAAAAGAAAATGAGCGTATGCCGACATTTAACCCATAGAAAGAGAAAGATACATATCAAAAAGACACAAAGGAAATACTAGGACTAGACTAGATAGCATCAACGTCAAATGTGCCACCAATATATGATATGCCATCAGTTTATGATCTCACCATTCCAAAAAGGTTAGTTGAGAAGGTAAACACGTTGAAATATTTTCTAAAGATTTGTTTAGAGTTGATGAAGGACGAAACAACATTGAACGCACTATGTGGGATGATCAATCTGTGCACCCAAGAAAGATAAGTACCTACGACATAGAGACAAATGAACCAAGTATTGAACAAAAAGAGGACAAACAAAGAATTCAAATTGAGTGCGCAGATAGGAGAGTATGACATGGATAACATCATTTTTGACTTAGGATTAGATGTAAATGTTCTTCCAAGACAGACATGGTAAATTATGGGGAAACCAAATTTAATTCAGTACTACATATGAGGTTTTAATTCGACAAATTTTTTTGATGGTAAGGATAAATTCAATCATATAGTCGCAAATTATTCAAAAAAAAATTCTCGGTGCCCTAATAACGTCGGAATTCCAATGAAAATTGATCTTCATCAATATTGTGATGAACCTAGGTGAAATTTCACTGATCTATCAATGAAAATAGTGGATTCCTACTACCCATTTGAAAACAGTTTAACGGTGACAGACTTCACCGATTTGGTCAACTTTGACATAGTCATAGTTCGTCGAAAGATTGATGGAGGTTAGTGATTTTGACAATTTTTTTGTAGGTGGGATGGTTATAAAAGATTTGTATTCTCATTGTTTGTTGCATGATTTATTGGTTTATTTTCTATGTGCGACTTGCCTCAAATCCAATTCTTGATCTGCATTGCTCTAATTTTGTACTTTGAAGGTTACAAATTTTTAATATTACTTTGTCTCTTTTTTAAATCCCAATGCCAACACATAAAGAGAGTGAAAGGAAAGTTGTTAGGTTAAAGGCTGCATGGAAGGCACTGGTCAGTACTGATGAGAAATGCTATTTCCCTTGGTATGAATGTAGGGGATTGAAAAGAAGAACAGTTGTAAGGAAAACAACTGAAAAATATTGTTTTACATATGGGCATTGTGAAGGGGGGCATACAATTCATAGCATGGTAAGTTATTCATTATATATGTCTTTGTATTGATTCTAATTAAAAAAAATGTTTTAAGTTTTTTTTTATACACTAATGTTATTGATTGTTTTCAATTGTAAAGATAAATACTACTAGGTGTTTGTCGCCAGATAAATATTTGCTAAGTAGTAGTAGAAATACTATTGTACAAGATGTGGAAGAAGGTACGAATATTGAATATCACATCAATCCTATGGAAGAAGATGACACAATACTATTGTTGAGTTGAATGATGCGACAAATAGATTGATCCATGACATCTTTTCTCCTATCGATGAGGAAAACGATGATGATATTTATGATGTACCTTTTCCTGAGAAGGCATAACAACTCCTTTATGAAGTCTCAAGAACAAATATTCTCTCTGCTATAATGTTGTTGGTGAACTTGAAGATATTGAATGGTTTTTCAAACACTTGTCTCACATAGATCCTAAGGTACGTAATATAATTTGTCACATATTATACATAAAGGTCAAATTTATTTTTCTCTATTTGTAGTGTCAATTAATGTGTAAATTAAGGATGCAATATTTTTTATTACTATTATTTACATTAACTAGTTTTTTTTATGTTGTAGATTGTTAGGTGATTTTTTCTTACCACCGTCAAATAATTTACCTCACACATACCGATATATGTGTGCCATTATGAAAGATATTGGAATGTAGTATCAGGCTATTGATGGATGTTCCAATGATCGTATTATATATTATGGACAATATGCATCAGAAACAAAATTCCCACAATGTCAAATTAGTAGATATCGAACCGATCAAGTAACAAAAAAGGTGCCTCACAAGGTTCTTTGTCATATTCCAATAATTCCACGTTTGCAATGAATTTTTAGGTGCCAAAGAATTGCATAGTTTATGGATTACAGTGCACGACATAGAAGTGAATATTGTGTTCTTTGAATGCCTGTGGATGGTTCTGCATTAAGGAACATCAAAGAAACATGACCAATTTTTAAAGAAGAACCTTGTAATGTTAGGCTTTCGCTGGCAGCTGAGGGTGTCAATCCATTTGGTGAGCTTAGGTCTATTTACTTAGTGTGTCGTATTTTTTTATAAAAAATAGCCTTCCTCCTTGGATGCCAATAAAGAGGGAGCACACAATGCTTGCAATGATTTTTCCAGGTATTTGTTTACAAAATTGTTTTGAACGTTGTATTTTGTTTTTCTTATTTGTTGCATAATTACTTATATATATACAAGATAGTAATTATGTGTACTTTCACCCAATTATTTAAGTACCAATTCAAATATATGAATGTATATATTGAGCTTCTTATCGACGAGCTAGTAAAGTTATGGGTTGGCATCACTATGAATGACATCTCTATACCAATAGGGTAAAATCAATTTCAATTCCATGGAATACTTACATGGAAAATTAATGATGACCCAGGGATAAAACATTTTTATGGTATGTAACATACTGTTGGAATTTAATAGTATATAATTTTATGAAAATATGATGCATGCTTCTTAAATATCAATTCCTCATTATATAAATAATATTGACATTAATCCATATAATCTTGCAAGTCTTTAAACAAAGGGTAAATGTGCATGTCCAATTTGTGGTCCTAGGATAAAATCACATCATTCAAGAAGTGTAGGAAAGGATGTATTTGATGATTATAGGCACTTCCTCCCTAAGAACCATAGGTATTGAACTACATAAAAACATATTTTCAATTCAAAAGAAGAGACTAGAATAAAACCACGAAGAATGACACCTCACCTATGGAAGTTGGAATACAATATATTAAACCGTCAAGTTAATAATTTAGTCTATGTGTCTTCATATATATTAATGTTTTTACTAGTTTAATTTATATCAATTTTTTTTTATTGTATCTAACAATTATTATTGTAATCTCATTAATTATTTTTCATAAATGTTGTCAAGGCATTAATGGGCTTCCATGATGAATGAAAAGTTACCCTATAAAATTCAGTAGTTTTCCCTACTATGAGCACCTACAAATAGCTCATTTGTTTGATACAATGCATATTCAGAAGAATGTAACATAAACATTTTGGAGAATAGTAGATGGAAGGAGTGACAAATAAAACTTGTCAAAATTTGTACTGATATTCAAGAAGCCAATCATGCACTACAAAATAGTCATTTCCATATCGCTGCAGTTTTTGACAGGAGTATTAGATTGCAAATATGAGAGTTTTTATGAATTCCTTGTCATTATTTTTATCTAAGCCTCATATAAAATTTTCTCTAGTTCCTGACATATTTTCTTCTGTAGTTGATTGAAGTTGGAATTTTAATAAAATTACACCAGTGGAAAAAATGCATAAATGGGGTGAAAGTGGTTTTTTCATGAAGCCATAACTTTCAACTCATAGATTGGATCAAGGCATGAGTACAATTTTTGGAATATGATCCAGAGGAGAATAACTTGGAATTATTATAAATTGGATAATTATGATATAAATATTCATAAATTGAGCAAAAAAAAGTACCTATAGTATTAATTAACAAATTTTCATGATATGCATATTTCTAACAAAAATGGATTCTTGCACATTTTGTAGAATTAGGGGTTATAAACATATCGGTTCAAGATAAGAATGCATATTCAAGAAATGGAGGAAGGAGAGGGAGCCTTCACTCATGATAAAGAATCCAAAGGATAGAATATCAGTGTTGGTAATGCAGATATAAAATCAAATGGAAATAAGGGTAGAGGGGAGAAAGAAACATTAATAAACACTGTGAGAATCCTAAGAATAAAAGTAATGAGATACATAGAAGAAAATGAGAGTCTAATAAAAGAATAAAATCAGATAAATTCTCAATTGTTGCAAAGCATAAATCAATTTCAGAGGCAAGCAAAGAATTGACCAAACTTAAGACGGGAGGAAGAGGGAAGATATCATGAAAGAATATGTTGAGACCTAATTTTGTACCCCTACCCATCCTCTCTCATTTCCCTGTACCTCCATAAAAAATCATTCCTTTTCTAGTTGGTTAAGTTGGCTCCCCATTAATAAATGACTTATTTTTTTATCATTACCTTTCTTGAATGATTCTTTGCACCATGTTTTTGTTTTCTTGAAGGATAATTACATGTCATGGTTTGGGTTTGAGGTAATTGTCATCAAATTTTCCATTGGTTGATCTCATAGTAGGTTTGAAAGTGTTTTATATGAAGAACATAGTTGATTGCAAGAACCAGGTTATTCTTGCAAATGAGGATTGGTGTGCTAATTTTGAAATTAGTTTATAATTTAATTTGTCATTTTAAATGTTTGAACCATTTGAATGGCGCTTGCATACGTGTGTGATCATAAACAAGCACCTACACACTAGATTACATGTAGTTCCATCATTACACAACATCAATCATGATCGTGATAACTGTACTGGTTCATCATGTCCACTACAACTTGAACGGAGGGTTAAAAATGCACATGTATCAGTTTCAATATGAAGAAATCCGCATTCACTACATCATTGACATCCAAGCTACTCTTTCCACCATGGTTCCTCCTCGAGAATGATGGTAGTTGAACATGATCGAGCCATAAGGCCTGAAATTGTTCGAAGCCATACCCGAAATCAAAGATATGTTCATAAAGACTAAGTGGTATGATTTCTTGTTTGCATTTGAAGGACACTGCACAGGCTTGGCTATGTTGTTCGTGCAGACGTTAGATGGCTTCCGGAACTTGCTTGGGGATACCTAGATTCATATTATAAAACACTTCATTGGAGTATCTTGCACTCTCCCTGTCTGTGGGGAAATATGGTTTAATAAAGGAAAGCTACCTCTTGACCTCTGCAACAAATTCCTGGTTCCCGAGCACCAAGACCCCGATTAGAGCCAAGGAATCCCTGTTTCATGGATAAAGGTAGACTGGAAAGTAGCGCTAACAGTGGTGTAGAGGTATATAACATGTGAGGGTCAATTCAACATTATACATTGTTATCACATTCATTTCTTTATGCATCTAAGTGGATATAGATAGCTTAATTTATGATATTTCCTTCTTAAGAGCCTAACCAAAATGGCCAAGAGGGTTCAAAGTCACCCTGAATCTTCTCACAAGAGCTTGTACCATCAAGGCTTGATTAAATTGCTGGTGAATCTCTCTAAAGGAACTTGAAATTCCTTGGGGTTATTTATTAAAGTCTGTGGGATTGAAAGAGAAGGAAAAGGTGCCCGATTCGCAGAATGAGGGTGATGCATGTGAAGATAAGACAGAGGTTAGGGTTTCTATAGAGCCTGTGAGTTAAAATAATCCTTTCCAACTCACATAAAATAAGGGGAAAGGCCCTAAAACAAGGAGCACTCCCTCGAAAACAAACAAGCCAGAGACCTCCATGAAGGAGGAGTCCCTCACATGCAATTGAGGTATTCTACAAAAAAGGGTAAGGAAAAAAAAATTGGCGAAGCTACCAACATGCACCCACCTACACTAGAAACACCACAGACGTCTCTGTTATCCAACCATTCAGAGGAGGAGCAAAAAACCCCCATCGAGAAACAACCTAATAAACTTGTGACTCGAATGAGGGGGAAAATTGGACCTGGTTCGTACAACAAGGAAGTAATAAAGGGAAAGGTTGTTCCTGCAGAAGCCTTACCTAAAAAACCTCCCACGGCCAGACAAGACAGGAAGAGGAAGGGTGAGAAAAACATTGAAGCACCAAGCAAGCCAAACAAAAAACTAGAATTACAAATCAATTGAGGATGAACTCCAAGGCTCTTTTTAAGCCATCATTAAAATACCCCCAACTAATTGTGATCGAGGATGATGAATGTTGGCGTAGAAGTGATCAGAACATGGTCCTCTTATAGTTTCCAAAAAAAGGTACCGAATTAGTCTAGAACACTGGCATTTTCATATTCCTGGGATAGAAGAAGTCTCACGCAAAGAAAAACCAAGATGAGAAAGAGAGGGAAGGGTAAGGAGAATACTTAGAGAAATCTCTAGAGTATCAGGAGTCATATTAGTCTTGCACAAGATAGTTTAAGCCTATGGAAAATTTGAATGTTTCCTAAGAAAGAATGAAGAAAATAGAGTTGTGAGGATATTCATAAGAAATCTATAACCAATTAAGCGTATCAGACATAAATATAATAGACCATTCATTACATTCAATAGACTAAATAAACAAGTTATCTTCAAGAAAATTTGGATCTCCCATTATATTATCATATAACATGTTTCTTATCAAGATACAAGATCCAATCGAGTTACAGATACAAATTGGCCATGCCAAAGCTAATAGAAAATGCTTTGTACCACTGAGAGACAAGGTTATCTCAACCCCTTTCTCTTTCAACGTTGCAACATGACATGACTCCATTACATTCTCTCTCTAGATCTGAACTCAGAATCCATAACTTTAACTAAACTAACAATATGGACGATAACAACAGTGACTCTAGTAACAACAACAATACCAACCCAACCCCTTTACAATCATATGAATTCCCTATATATATAATATGATGTAGGTTTGTTGTTTTATAGCCCGAGAGTTCTCTCTTCTTCTTGATCTTGTTGCAACTTCTTTCTTCAAAACTAATGTTGTGCTTTCCTTCCAACCACTTTATGTTTCTTCCTTTACTCCATTGTCCAGCTCCTCAACCTATTGCCCAACTTTTGTTCACAAAAATGAATATGCAATATAACTTGCACAACTTATATTTATCAAAACGAAGGGCCCAATAGGCTCCGACCACAATCCTTGACTTGCCCTGATTCAATTCTTTATCTTTTCCGTGGACTCTAGGTTGGCTTGTTGTTCTTCCTTGGCTTCTGGTTCCAAGTTGCTTCCATTTCCATCTTGGATTTTTTCTTCTTTATCTTCTTCAAATGAAGGGCCCAACTCAGGTACTATTTCTAGGGCTCTTTTCCTGACATCTTGGAAGTTTTCCACGTTGTCCTGCCACTTCCTGACAAGTAGTGAAGTGTCATCAACAAACTATTGGTTGGTGTTTGTAATGCATTATTTTGGCTTGGACACAACTGGAGAGTTCCATTATAAATCAACTATGGAATCCACTTGATGCATCTCTAGGTAGTTTGTCTAAACTACATATTGAATTTGTCTTTGTTCTTTCTTAGCTATAGTTTGAGCTTCAAAGAATGAATTCAAATCATTTTTCGCTTGCTGGATCTTGTCAATTTTTTATTGTTGTTCCAATGGATCCATGGTGTTGGTTGCTTCTTCATTGAGCGATTGGATATGCAAGAGCAGGTCTTCCAATGTTTGGTTGTGCCTCAAAATTATTCCCATCCAATCACTAACCTCTTTAAAAAATTTTGTGCACTCTGTAGTCCTTTTATGCAAGGTTACTCGTGCACTATTTCCTTTCAGGACCATTTTTTCCAGTTGCTCTTGTAGCTTCCTGGGTTGTATTTTGGCTTCTCTCTTACTGTCTCGCAACTGTACTTCAATATCTTTCTCTCATTCTTCCAGCTCAAACCAAGCTACCTGAATTAATTCGACTTTCTCGGCAAGCTCACTTGTTGTGCTAGATTCTGGAATATGAGGCATTGTATTTCTGATCATTTTCCAAGCCTCTGTTAACTTTTCCTTCACCTTCTTGAATTTATTCTCAGCCTGAATAATTAAGTATTCCTCCTGCATTATTAGTGTCTATGCCAAGAGTCCTTCTTGCTTCCATAATTTAGCTTCTTGTTCAGCCTACTAGCTCCTCTACTCCAATTTCTCAGTCGAGGCTCTGATTATACCCACTAGCTGCACTATCGACAACTGAACGAGATCTCCAGATGAAGTAGCAACATCCAGGGTTAATCATACTTGTAGTGGTAGTCCACTAGCCATCAAATGTTCAGAGGGTGTATCCACCTATTCTTCCCCTAGGGATGGACCTTGAAGTTGGCGTGCAAGTCTAGTCTTCAGAGCCATTGGAAGTAGAGGGAAAACCTATGTCTTTTCCAGGAAAATATGCAACAGTTCTGCGCATTGTTGTGGATTATGGAGTATGGATTTTGCTGTTATTTCAGGGATGTTACGCTCTACCCTAATGTTGTTTGAGGTTCTGTCTAAAATGACTATGCTCCTTCCCCTGTTTGTAATGAAACTTCTGGAGTCTCACTTCTGATGATGGGAATCTCAACATTGATTGTTGAGAGAGGACTCTGGGTGCCTGGAACTTACAATATTAGAGAAATTTGTGGGATTTCTTGTTGCTGAATCACTGCTGAAGGTAGAGTGACTGAAATGGGTATCGACGAAGTGAATGGCTGGCTAAAGGCTTCGGTGATGAGGGTAATGGGTTCTTTTACATTCTCAGAAGGGCCTGAGTTATCTAGCTGCATTGGCTTGGGGGATGTGGGTCAGGAGGGAACAATGGTCTCATGTGTTGGAAATGGGGCTTATGGTGGAAATGGGGGTTGTTCAGTGATGATGGTCATGTAGGCAGTGGCTCAAGATCATATGTGATGTTAATCACATTCTAGGCAGCATGAGTGACGTCCCTAGTACGAGTTAGAGCTGAGGATATTGACTATGGATTTACCACCTTGGCTGGGGAAACCCCTGTTCAAGGTTTCGTTACCAAGACATCTCCGATAAATGCAATGACAAGGATTTCATTCACATCCTTACCTGATAAAATGAACTGTTCTAGAAGATACGGAAACACTGGCAATGTCTTCTTCTTCCTCTCCAGGGGTTTGTTGTCCTCTTCTTCTTCTGAGTTCATCGGCATTTGGACCTTCTGCTTCTTTGCTACTGGGACAAAACTTGACCCTACTCCTTCTTCTTGTCCCCTTATCTTTAGGAGATCTTGTGGCAAGAGGTAATGCATACCAGACTTGCATGGGTTGCGCTTAACACCTGGCCATGACATGAATTCCTTGTCGAAGGCTTCTTCGTCCAGATTGAAGGGTAATGACCTCATGTGGAAGTCCTCAGGCTTCACATGTTTTGGCCAAAAAAAAATTTAGTGGAGATTTAGACCAAATGCGATGTTCGAGGTGTTGAGATTCAACAGTTCCTGTGGTATGTGCAACCGTTGTGTTGTGTTGATGAGTTGGTTGTACCATTTAAGGAATGTTGCATTGTTGAACTCCATATTCTCTAAGTCTGAACTTGAGTTCCAGGGCTCGAGCATATTGGCTAGGCGACCCTTATCTATAGGTGACAATTGTCTTCCTAAGGGTGACATCCATTTCCACATTGTGAAAGCTACTAACAGGTAGTCGTATGTAAAAGTTCCTCATTTCTCCTAAGCTTCCTCACACACAACTAGGAATTCCTCTAGTAGGTAACTGCACCAGTTGAACACAACTCCATTTATGTAGAAGTATACTACTGAAAGAGAATCTAAGGTGCATTCTCCCTTGTAGTATGAGCGCATAACCTTACTAGCGATAATGTAGTAGGCTATCTGGACTGTCTCTGGTAGGATTGGGTCGATTTTGGCTGTACGTTCGCCTCTCTGTGTATGTAGTTTCTTGTACAGGTTGATTTCATCCCTATTATTCCCATGCTTTCTTGGGCCTTGGAATCCTTTTGATACATCCTCACCCTCGAGGGATAATTTGGTGATCTGGTGGATGTACTCGACATGAATTGGATATCTTCTATCAAGCCATAAGCTCCTATCATGCACCCAACTGATCAAAAACTTATGCATCGCACAAACTCACCAATAGTTCTGAAAACTAGTAGATCCCTGAGGTTCATGATGGTGGAATTGAACAGGTTGATGATCTCTGGCTTTGACACAAACTACATGCATCCCATTGCATCTAGATCCAAGTCCCAGAATACACTAATATTCATCTACGCAAACAATACTTGGTCTGTCAGGTCGATGTTGAGGAGTTTTACTTGCTCGATTGTTCCCTTGAAATCACCCATGATCTTGAATCGAGGATCACACGAATCATCTGGAATTTCCTCTTTTTGATATGAAATCCGACCTCCTGTTGCTCTTGGAATTTTGGCTCTAGAATGCTAGAAAACTAGACGACCTGGGTTGGGGCTTGGGGTCACGACTGCAGAGCGGAAGATTTCACAACAAAGATGAGGGTGTAGATAGTGAAAGAGAAAAGATAATTGAGGTAAAAAATAAGTCTCTCTTGTGAGTTCACAAGATATTATAAGCGTGATAACTAGAGAGATCTGTAATTACTCCTAAGAACACTCATCATTAAACCATAAACAAAATCTCAGGATTAGGTGTCCGATGGGTCTGATAATGGGGTAAAATATATAGGGTGATCCTAACTTTAATGAAGGAGCTAACAGGGACGTGGTTGACCTGAGATCTTACCATTTTAATGATTGAGAATCCCAGCAGGGATACTAATGGCATATGCGTGTATCACGTATTTATGGCTTAACGAAAAGTGCTTACGGGTTACTGTAGCTACCATAAAGGGTATGACTAGACAGGATGCGTATGACACATGGGCTGTGATACGGTTCAGATTATCCCTCCCTCCAACCACAATGGGGGTCCCCATCATATTTAATGTCTTAATTTAATGTAATGGTGGCTCTTTCGATCCTATGCGATTGAGTAAGAATTTCTGCACAAAAGCACCACTTAGACTGAAAAAGAAGTATATGTCATGGCGCAACAATGCACACTTCGACATTATTAACTGTATTAAAGAAATTACAGGAAATTAAAATCTAACTACTGCACATGCTCCCTTGGATTGGAACAATAATCCTTTGGCTCAATTATGAGCAATATAGGGTTTCAGGAGGGTGCCATTCACCCATCCTGGTCGAAGGAAACCATCCAGTTGTGCTAGCTTGACTACACTAGAGTGTCGAATTTCTGCAACTATGAATGGACCCAAACAATGCATGCGCAACTTCCCTGGATGCTTCTGATATCGGTTGTCGTAGAGTATTACCTTATCCCCTTGCACAAATATTTTGGACTTAATATGCCTGTCATGCCAAGATTTCTTTCTATGTTTCTCAACTATCTCATGAAAATATGCTAAAAATATTGCTTCCTCAAGCTCTTTCAAGTCTACAATCCTCTGCACAACCGATTCATCATCTGTCATGTGTGTAGCATGTGCTATATAGAGACTAGGGGTGATAAAATCTATAGATACAATAGCTTCTTTCCCATAAAATAATTGAAATGGAGTATACCTGTGTAGCTTCTTCGTGGTAGTCTTGTAAGCCCACAAGACTGCTAGAACTCTATCATCCCAGTCTTCCCTGTTTGAGTTACATACTTTTGTCAGTCCTCTTTCTAGTATTTTATTGAATTCCTCCACTGTATTGTTAGCTTGTGGGTGATAGGGACTACTCTTATGGTGTTGTGTAAGGAATTTTTTTTTCAACGTTACGATTGTGCTGCTGATAAAGTGACTACCTTGATCACTGGTCAAGCTTCTAGGACATCCAAACCGAGTGATGATGTTCTCAAAGATAAATCAAGCAATTGTTTTTGTCAAACAATCTTCGACTTCCTCTGCTTCAGCCCATGTTGTGAGGTAATCCGTTGCATTAATGATGTATCTAGACTTAGAATGCTTAGCTGGTAGGTTGATTGGTCCAATAAAATCAATAACCCACTTCTTAAAATACTGAATTACTCTAACTGGCTGAAGGGGTAATTCATCTCTGTGTGATGGATTTCCTACTCTTTGGTAGATGTCACAAGATCTAGCATAATCCTTAGCATCTTTAAATAACATATCCCACCATAATCCACCTTGAAGTATCTTTTATACAGTAGCTTTACTCCAACATGTCCTCCTGCAACTCCAATGTGGCATTCCCACATGCTATCTTTTCTTTCATGGTTCAAGACACATCTTATGAGGATGTTGTCTAGCCCCAATTTGTAAAGTTGTCATGCAATTGGTTGATATCCTGCTACGCGAACCACCATATGTCACTTTTGGGTTGCATAGTAAGTTTCTGGGTAGGTCCTTGTACCGAGGAAGACAACAATGTCTTCAATACAGTATGGGATGGCCTCAATTCATAATAGGTCTGCATCAGGGAGATGATCATCCACTGCTCCACCACTTTCTCCTGATTTCAACCTGGACAGGTGTTCTAGACCTACATTGCATGTTCCTAGTTTGACAATGACATCGAATACAAATTCCTAAAAGAGCAATAGCCACCTGCAAATCCTTCCTTCAAGTACCGATTTATTGACTAGGTACTTCAACGCATAATGGTCAGTAAAAAACTTAAAATGAGAGCCTAAAACGTAGTGTCTAAACTTTTGTAATTCATAAATCATAGCTAGATCTCCCTTTCGGTGGTTGTGTAGTTGCATTCAGCTTGTGAAAGTTTTATGTTGGCAAAGTAGATAGGGTGGTCCATGTTTCCTTCCCTTGGTTGCACTAAAATGGCTCCTAGGGAAATACCTGATGCGTTCACATGTACATGGAATTCAATTTCCCAATTGGGAAATACCAAGATAGGTACAATACTTAGTTTTTATTTGAGAATGTCGAATGTTTTTTCACACTATGGTGCCCACCAAAATAGTTATGACTTCTTCAACAATTTTTCTAGAGGTGCGGTGATAGTTGCATATCTTCTTATGAACCTGTGGTAATATCATGTATGTCCCAGTGTAGAGCACAACAATTTAGCACTTGTAGGTGGCGGCATGTTCAGAATGACCACAACTTTAGCTGGTTCTACTAGGACTCCTTCTTTGCATGCAATATGGCCTAACATATTTCCATGTGGTACACATAAAATGCACTTCCTTAGATTCAAATATATATGCAATTCATGACATCGATCAAACATTAACCGGAGTAGCCCTACATGGTATTTTAACAGTTTTATATCGTCCAATCGTCCACGTATACTTCTACAAACTTGTGGATGAACTCTTGAAATACTTCTATCACAATACGAGAGAAAAATATAGGAGCATTCTTTGAGCCAAAGGGCATTAAATTGTATGGGAATGATCCCCATTCAGTTATGAATGTGGTCTTCTTCTTGTCTTCCTCTGCGATTCTAACTTGGTGATATCCTAAGAATCCATCTATAAATGAATAATATTCTTTTCCTGCAACCTGATCTAACACTTCTTCACTGAAAGTTGTTGGAAATGAATCATACACACATGAAGAATTCATACTTTTGTAGTCCACACAGACTCGAATGTCTTCTATATCTTTCTTTCTCTAGATAACTATGGGGCTAATCCACTTTGCTTCCTCGATTAGGAAAATAAGTCCTTCCGTAAGAATTATTTCCACTTCCTTCTTGACCTTCTCTTTTATTCTAGGATTAAGTCGGTATGGTCTGTGCTTCATAGGTCTTGAGTTGGGTTTCAACTCGATTTTCATTTCTCTCATGGCTCCTTTTATACCTTTTGTTATAACCCTAAATTGCACCATACATGCTTACCTGGCATCAGGCCAACTCATTGCCCTTCATTGCCAAAACATCTACTGAGAAACCTCTTCAAAAATCCTCTTTGGAAAGTGACACACGCCCTAACCCACTACTGCACGCGTTGGAATGCTGGCAGGCCCACTACTGCACGCATTGGAACGCTGGCTGGCCTTCTACAGCCCGCGTTTACCTAACAAAGCACAAAAACAGGAAAGTTTCTGACGGGATGAAAATCTTTGGGTCGGTTAACTGGAACTCCCAGCCATGCATGGTAGAGAGTTCATCCAAAACCCTAGCTCCTCTAGCCTATAAAAGAAGGGGTAGGGGTACTATTTGGAAGAGGAAAAAGATAGCAAAGAAACTCTGCCCAATTGCCGAATCCATTTGTCCCAACCCTTTAGCCTTTCCTCAAGCTTAAGGAGAATTAAAGCAAAGCAGTTAGAGGACAAAGAAGAGGAGGAGCCCAGGATCAGGATCGAGGAATGGTGGCCGGTCTCTATCATTATTGTAAGTTGATTCATCTTGAGATTAATAAAATGATACTTTTCCCGTCCCAATACACGAGTGATATATATTTTATTCGATTTATGCTTAATATATAAACCTTAGGTAGAAGAATAGCATGCATGCATAGTGTTTTGTCTTGATTGCAGGATTGTCTTTGGAAGGAGCAACGAGAGCAAGCGGATAAAGCGCAACGGAGGATCTACATCAAACGTCGATATAAAAAGGTTAGTAGGTCTTTTCCATGCTTGTGTGTGAAAAAAGGGTTTGAGTATTGGGGTGGTAGGTTAAAAGTGTTTTATTTGAGGTCATGATCTGCGTACAAGTTCAGCCCTAGCTTGTTAGTCTGTAGGGTATTATTTCCCAACAACAGAATTGGCGACTCCACTGGGGATAGTACTCTTAGGGTTCCCAGATTTCAGTGAGGTTTTTGGGTAGTTTAGAAGAGTAAATTCTCTGTTTATTTGTTTGTTTTTTTTCTATTAGGTAAGAGCTAGCAGGGAACCTGGTTCTTAATACTAGTTTTCTCCTTGATTGTTGCTTGACGTTTACTATCGGGACACACAGAGGTACACTTGGCCTGCAGAAGGCCTGCACACGTGTAACCCGCGCCCTAACCTTCTATAGCCTGCGTTTGAACGCTTGCTATAGTGGTTTTAGTAGCATGTAAGAGTCATAGAGCTTGAGAGGCTGTGCTCCTCTTCCCTGTCAGAATTCTACATTCTCAGGGGGCTTTCTGGATCTTGTCTGAGTCTTTCCGGTTCATAGTCTTGTCTCAGTTTTCCTTATTTGCATGTTGTTATTTCTTGCAGTTGTTTTTCTTTTCTGTTAAATAAGCATCCAAGTCTTTAAGAGACCCTGGTTGTCAATACCAGAGGCCTTTTTCAGGTCTGGGTTGCCTGTGTTTTATTTTGTCTTAGGTTTCTTACAGACCCGCGGCCTGTTCAAGCTTAGCTCGCTGGTACCCGCGCGCTGTTATAGCTCAACATGCGTTTGCACGCGTGCTGTTTTGGTGACAGTCGCGGGCTTGATTGGTTGCTTTGCAGCCTGGGTGGGGCAGTCATCCCCTCCTGTGGTGAGAAGTGTTCCTCTCAGGGGTTTTGAGTCTAGGGCTGCACAGTCAGCAGGTTAGGGCCTCTTATCCTTAGCCTGTGTTTTTCTTAGTTGATGTTGTGATAGAAAAGACAAAGAAAAAAAATTGTTTTATGGTTTTTAGACAAGTGTTAGAATCGGTGATTTCTTGATTTCCTTTAGCGTCTTTGCTCTGGTTCTTCGCGATCTGCGCTTTAAGCCAGAATTTTAGTTTGTTTTCTTGGTTTTGTGCTTGTCAGCATTTTCCCTTTATTGCTTCATTTTACAATTAAATAAAAAAAAATTCTCTTTTTCATTTTCTTCTTTGTTTGAATATTGTGTTGTTGCATCAGTAGCTAGGAAGAAGTCTTTTTTCATAAGTTTTTGCATGAAATCTTAGAAAAAATCGAAAAGAAGGGAGTCTTTCTTGTTGAAAAGTTGTTGGTTTTTGCATTTTTTGTAAAAGTTTTTGTTTCCAAGTATTTCTTGTTCATTTTGCTTTGAGTCTTTACACACCATCAGTTTCACCTTCATACCTTGTGACGTAAAAAATCCCATTAAAAGCAATGCTAATTAAAAACTATTATACTTTTTGTTTGTAGGGTTCATTCACTAGCTCAGGACTAGGGCCTTGGAATAGGTTGGAGAGTAAATTCTCCAAGGCCACTCAAACCAAACATTGGAGTCTGTCATAGGGAGTGTAGAAGTCCAGTTACGGAAAGTTATCCGGGACCCCCCTCTAACACAGGGGCTAAACACAAGGTCGCGTAAGGAAAGGTAGCGGAGATAACCCCTCCAAAGCTGGACCGAGCGTAGTGGAGAACACATATCGAGGATTTGTTGAGGGATTCCGTCGTTTGCCTTTTCCACGGAGCTTCATGGGTCTCGAATCTGTTCGAGGTCCTCAGTTGTATTCCGGAACATTTTCTCTCGATACCCTTGATAGGTTTCGGGCTTGATACCCTGCTCATTGTGGTCTACCCGACTATCGACTGTACCCGCCTGGTGACTGTTCACGTGTTGGAAAACTAGTTGCCAATATTTTCTAGGGACATACACATGTGACTGCGAGGGTATACCGCGGTACCTAGGACAGACATCGGGCCACGCTTTGTAGAGTATACCCAGAGGGTGCTTCCGTATTCGAGTTTCACTTGCACCGGTAAGTTGCTCTAGTGTTGGTTGTTGTAACTGTTCTTCAAAATAGTTAGTGATTGCTTGTCTTATCTCATAGGGGATTCTTTTAGTATGTTTTACTGTTTGTTCGTGTAGAATACCTTAGCATGTCATGAATCTTCTCACATAGTGGAGGATTCAGAGCTCCGTCGGTCACAAAGGCTTCTGGGCCTGCCGCCGGTTATACTGGAGCCACCCCCGCCACCATTGAGGTGAAAGTTAGACCAACAAGGGTCTTTCGAAGCAACCGGGTTCCCAACCGTTGAGCCCGAACAACTCCCAGAGGAATTGACCACCAATCTTGGGTTGGTTGAAACCTTAAACACTGATACTTGGCCGCAAGTTATTGTGCCAATTCAATTTTACGAACACCTGTTAGTGCCTCACAGAGCTATGGCAACAAACGTTGTTACTTCCTCTGGGAATTCTTCCATTCCCATCACTGTTGCTACCATAGGAGAGGCTTCTCCTAACTTTCCTTTGTCGGCGGTCCGGGCCACCATGGTCTCGGTCGCAACTACGTCGCACATTGGACCAACCCCATCTATCGTGGCAACCACACCTCCTTTCACACCTAGTGCGATAGGTCCTCCGTTTTCATACGGTATGCCTAGTTCAGGTACAAGTCCTGCACTCACTCACTCCAATTTACAGACTTTGGGTCTGGGGGCAGGGAGCTCTAATGCTTCTCTGCAAGGTCAACTTGGGGGCATTCCTGTCCCTTTCAACGCTTTTCCTTACGCTGGAGGTCATATCTCTCCTTTGTCCCCTTCGCTTGGTGGTCCGCATCAACAGTCCACCGGGAAGCCTGCACACACAAGTTCAATCGGATATGGGAGTCAAGGAACACCTGCACAAACTTAGCCAGTAGGTTCGTCACCGTTTGTTTGGAACGGGATGTTTGGTAATAACACTTTCACATCCACTACTTTCCCATTTGGGGGCATACCCATTTTTGGACAGTCTACTCCGGCACAGGGTACTATTCCTGCGCTAGGGGCACATATACCAGGACCTTGGAACTCAGGACAAGGATCCGTTCCTTCCTCTGGAATGTCGTTCTGGGGTAATTCTTTCCACAGTCAATGGAACCCCGGACAGACTTCTATGCCTCTCCCAGCAGGACCGGCATGGAGTAATCCTTCCCAAAGTCCGTCAAACACGATGAATGTCCAACATCCTATGTCCTTTATGGGGAATCAACCAACGATGTCTCCGCAGATGCAAAACCCTTACGCTGGTCAGGGCCAGGTTTTCTACCAGAATTCAGGCTAGTAGCCAAACTTTTCTTGGCAACCTGGTGCCAGTCAAACCCCAGGACCCTTTTATCTAGGCTATCAGCAACAACCAAAACTACCATTCTTAGCGACGTTACACTTGCCATATTTGACACGGTTGTTAAATGATCCTATCTGTCACGATCCACGTTGGCCTCCTATGCCAACGAAGTTTCCTTCGGACATTCCAAAGTTCGAGGCCAAGCCTAATGAAGATCCAGGTGATCACGTGACTACTTTCCACCTTTGGTGTTCATATAACTCACTGAAAGATGACTCCGTCCAGTTGCGATTGTTTCAACGCACTCTTATTGGGAGTGCCGCGAAATGGTACATCGAGCTTGATCGCTCACGATATTCTTCTTTTGGCGAACTGGCTATGGCCTTCCTTAACCATTTCC
>ML788761.1:146077-158321 GCA_009831015.1 Picea engelmannii | reverse complement strand
CACGACTATAGTAAACCAAGTGCCTCTGAGAAGGGCAAAGAAGCCGAGATCCCATCTCTTCCTCTACAGATCGAGAAGACGTTGGGTGAAACAATGACACGCATTCCAAAAGGTGCGTTTAAGAGAGCTTCTCACAATCCAAATGCAAGGGTCACCCAGAATTACTCTGTGGTGGAAGATTTATCCCAAACCCCTTCTGCTATGTCTGCTTTGGAGGTACTCCAAAGTTGCCCCGCTCAGAGGAAAGCCTTGTTGACTACTTTAGGCTCTACTGAGACTTGTAACCTGGGTACCATCATGTTAGATACGACTGAATTGAAACCTCGTCTGCCTTACCACGTCGCGTTTCAGATAGTAGTGGCTCACCCCATGAAAACTTTTACACGGAATATATTCTGCATGGTGGTCGACGAGGGCGCTTCGACTTGCATTATGTCATTAGCATGTTGGAAATCCATTGGTTAGCCTGAGTTGTCTCCATCACCTACTCTTATCACTGTGTTCGACAGTCGTTCCTTCCGACCACATGGCATCATTCCTTCTTTCCCTGTGCAGTTAGGGGGGAAGACCGTGTGCGTCGAAGTAGAGGTAGTCGATGCCCCCATCGACTACAATCTCTTGTTAGGTCGTAGTTGGACGTACTCCATGCAAGCGGTGGTCGCTACAGTTTTCCGAGTCTTATTGTTTCCACATGAAGGCCAGATAGTGACCATTGATCAGTTGTCCTTCTCTCGGCCTGACCCAGCCTTGGGGGCATCCACGGTTCCCATGATAGATAATCCTCAAGCCGGTGTCGTTAACATAGGAGTTGGTTTTTGTCCATTTTTGATGGGTACTTTCGATTACCCACCTCCTCATGGCGATGTCAAGTTTATATCAACTCACCACAAGGCCGAGATTTTCCATGTTTCGTCGTTCCGCACGACTTACTTTGAGGATCCGTGGATTCTTCCTTCCCCATCAGCCACGATGGATGAGACAGGGCACTCTGGCATTTCCATGCCCTTGTCGACTGCTGAAGTAGCGTACTCTTTAGTCCAGCAAGCTTCAGCTACTCCTGATCCGACTCCCACACAAGAGTTGGACCCACTTCTAGAGCCTATCTGGGCTCAGGGTTCTCTTGCTACCACCGATTCGTTAGACTTAGTCTTGCCTTCTGACGAAGCTGTAATCGAGGCAGTGACTAGTCTGGATAGACCTTGGGAAGATCTTCATCATAGATCATATTTCCTCCCAGAGTTACACCGAATCGAGGCCGAAGAATTCACTATCACCATGATGGGAGATCAACCACGTCCCATTAACCTCTTAGCTACACAGGAAATTTATGCTGAGGGGAATATGGTGACTATCGCTGCCACTATACCTATCAACATCTCCCGAAACCCTGGCGTTGTGGAGAATGTCTTCATCGGAGTGGATTTCTCCCCCGAAGAGGTTCAAATTTACACAGATCTTTTTAAAGAATTCTGCGACGTTTTTGCCTGGTCTTATGAGGAAATGCCAGGCATCGATCCGAAAATAGTTGAACATGAGATCACTATGTATCCCGATGCTAAGCCTGTTCGAAAAAAACTTTGTCCAGTTAATCCAAGGAAAGCAACAGCCATCAAGACTGAGGTTGAGAAATTGCTCAAGGTAGGGTTCATTTACCCTATCCATCTGACTCAATGGGTGTCAAACCCCGTGCCGGTCGATAAAAAACAAGGCACGATTCGTGTATGTACCGATTTTCGTGATTTGAACAAGGCATGTCCAAAAGATAATTATCCAACCCCATTCATTGACCAGATCATTGATGAATGTGCCAGTTGTGAGGCTTTTTCATTCATGGATGGTTTTTCAGGCTATAACCAAATCCAAATTAAACCTGAAGACCAACATAAAATGACATTCATTTGTCCGTGGGGTACGTTTGCCTATCGTAAGATGCCTTTTGGTCTCAAGAATGCTGGAGCCACTTTCTAGCGGGCCATGTCTTTTTCATTTCACGACCTCAAACATATAGTCGAGGCCTATCTAGATGATTTGGCATCACGCTCTTGCCAACGAAAGGATCATCCCATGCACTTCCGACTAATCTTCGAACGCTGTCGCTACTTCAGGATTCACTTGAATACCAACAAGTGCATCTTTTGCATCACGTCAGGATGTTTGTTAGGTTTCATTGTTTCAACAACAGGGATCATGGTGGATCCTCTTAAGGTGGAGGCAATAGTACAGTTTCCCCCCCCCACGCACAATCTTACAACTGCAGAGTCTTCAAGGCAAGGAAAACTTCTTACGACGCTTCATCGCCAACTATGCCAAAATCACCAAGGGCTTTATGCATTTATTGAAGAAAGATGTTCCCTTTTTCTGGGACGATGCTGCTCAGTGCTCTTTCGACGCATTTAAACACGCCCTTACAATCGCACCTCTGCTACGTCCACCGAATTATAACAAGGATTTCCTCTTGTATCTGGCTACCACAGAGTCAACCATAGGCATGGTTTTAGTTCAGGAAGATGATTCATTTTCTAAATACGTGATCTATTACCTGAGCCGAGGCCTCGTAGGACTAGAACTGAATTATACCCATCTAGAAAAACTGGCGTTGGCAGCAGTTCACACTGTTCAACGGTTCCGTCACTATGTTCTGTTTCGCAAGACCACCGTCGTTGCTGTCGTGAATCCATTCCAGTACATGTTGACATGATGGGTTATTGGCATAAAAATCAGTAGATGGATGGTAATCCTCCAAGAATTTGACTTAGACTTTGTTTCAACCAAGTCCAAAAATTCACTGGTCTTCGCAGAACTTATTTCGGAGCTTCCGTTTGAGTCAGGTGACGTTGTCCCTGAGGAATCGCCTATCCGGGGGGATATGTTTTTGATTGAATCTTCAGACCCCTGGTACGGAGATATACTGATCTATATCTAGACTTTGAAGTGCCCCACCACTACGTCTCGTGACGAGCGTCGGCGGATACGCCATCAGGCTAAGAACTATCTCATACTCAATGATACGTTGTATCAGAGAGGTGTAGAATGCATCTTGCGCCGGTGTCTCACTCATGAGGAGGCCATCATAGTGCTCAACGATTGTCATACTGGAGCCTGTGGCGGTCACTTGTCCGGGTTGGCAAAAACCCAAAATATTTTACGAGCAGGTTACTTCTGGCCCACACTTATGAAAGATTGTATCGAGTCGGTCAAGAAGTGCCATCTGTGCCAAATCTTCTCACGGAAGATGAGGGCACATCCAGCTCCTATGTTTCCTGTCATCACAGTTGGTCCCTTCACTAAGTGGGGGATTGATTACACTACATGCAACCCCTCGTCAGCAAGGGGGCACCGCTATATCATCGTAGCTGTCGATTACTTCACTAAGTGGGTCGAAGCTATGCCAACATTTAAAGATGATGGAGAGACTACAGCTCTCTTCTTATTTAACCAGATTATAGCACGGTTCGGCGTCCCGAGAGAGATTGTCACTGACCATGGCAGTCACTTTCAGAATCAAATGATGTCCGAGTTAACATCAAATCTTGGGTTACGGCAAGAACATTCCTCACCTTACTATCCCCAAGCCAATGGGCAGGTGGAAGTTGTTAACAAAACTCTCAAAACAATGCTACAACGAACTATCAACTCATCCAAGTCAAATTGGCATTTGATGTTATACTCGGCATTATGGGCTTACCGAACCTCAATTAAGACTGCAACCGTTTTTTCACCTTTCCAACTCGTTTACTGGCTGGAGGCAGTCTTGCCCATCGAATGTCAAATTCCATCTCTGAAATTGGCAGTACAGTTATTGCCAGACACTTTTCCACTTGAAGAACGGTTAGTACACCTAGAGCAGCTTGATGAATAGCGTCGCGATGTGGCCCTGGCCAACGAAGCTCATAAACATAAGGTCAAGTGTCAATATGATAGGTCCGTTCGTCCTTGGGTTTTTTCTGAGGGTGACCTTGTCCTGGTTTATGACCAAGATAAGGACCCCCTCGGGGCAGGAAAGTTTAAACCCATGTGGTTCAGACCCTTCATTATTAAGGAGGTTTTAAAAAAGGGCACTTATCGTCTGGTTGATTTTGAAGGGAATGCTTTGGCGGAGCCTAGAAATGGGCTCTACCTCAAGAAGTATTACTCATAGCACCGTCACTGTGGGTAACTTTTTGTAACATATGTATAGTCTGTGTGCTATTACTTTTTTACTTTTCTTTTGAAAAACGTGTTATGGACGTGTCATTGATGTTATCTTTCATCATTATGGTAGATGTCAAGGGAGTCCGAGGTGTTCATTGGGTATGCGGACGGTGATAGTCGACACACGTAGAGGCTTGCCTCCGCAGCTTGGGTAATCTTTACACCACAGGGTCAATTGTTATCTTCCGGAGGGATATGCTTAGGCGACACCACAAATAATGTTGTTGAGTATAGTCCAGTTATTGAGTTGCTTCATGACGCTTTGTCATTAGGTATCTCTCGTCTTCGAGTCTATCTATACGCTCAACTGGTTGTGTCACAGCTAAACAGAACATACCGAGTTCATGACCCAACGTTACACCGACGATTCCTTAGGGTACGTCTCTTGGAACGCAACTTTGATTATATCACATGTTTTCATGTTCCTAGGAGTCTAAATCAAATCACAGATACTCTAGCTAATCATATTTTAGATTGGCGTCTCACTCACATATAAAAAGATCATGATCACACACATGTAAATAAATTTTGGTACACATAATCCATAAGACACAAAAGAAATAAAAACCATATATAAACATTATAAAATCTCAGAGTACATAGATGGGCGCAAGCACCTCAAAAAATGGGAACCATAACGAGTCACTGGGGCTTATGCCCTCAAAAAATAGATACATATCAGTGCTCGGGGCACATAAAAGTATACAAGTCTGTTCAGGGCCTATGGGCCCTGTTATACTCAAATACAACCTGACCCAAACGCCTAAACAATCGGACCCATGTCCGAGGTACCCCCACAATATGAGTCTGCAAGGAGGGTGGCAAGTCCTCTATCTCCACCATGGGAACTGTGTGAGTGAGTGCAGTGAAGTTACGCTCAATCCGCCTAAGAACCCTCTCGGCCTCCCCTGCTGGGAGGTTCCTTGCCACTGCTGCTCCCCCGACGGTGGCAGCTGTGGCCTCTGGCTGTGGGCGGCGCCTGTTCCGAGCATAATCGATAGGTCGCACGGGTCCCACATCTGCACGCAATACAATGTTCACCCATCAAAAAATCTGTTATACAAAAACATGATATATCAAAAAGACATAAAAATTACATATGCAAAAAAAAAAACTAGATAGGTGGAGACTTACCCATCTCCCCTCGCTCCTCACCAGGAGGCACTGGTACCGCTGGATCTCTGGAAAAATCAATCCCTGCATATGTGTAATCCTCAATAGCTGGGATCTGTCGCAACAACCACGCAAAGAAGTCGTCGTTGAAGGCCTTTGTGGTCCTTCCACCACCCTGTCGCGGCAGTAAGGCTGCCCATCTGCACACTGTAGGTAAAGTCGCCAGATGTCCTCGTACTGTCAGCCGAGGACTGAAAAATGGAACTCTCTCAAAGAAGAACGAACACAGGATGGTCCCGAACCTGAAGTTTCTGTGTTTCCGTTGTCTGCAAGCTGTCAGCTGACCTGTCATGCTTGCCATTAATGTGGTACTCCAGTAAAAAATTTGTGCATTCATGCACTGAATTGCACAATTCATCTGTGCGTGTGAAGCCTGGTGAACGACCGCAGAGCCGGTAATCCGCCCGATGAGTGATAAAATGGTTTGGAGGGCGAGGCTAGTAATCCTACTCACGGGAACCGAGCAAGATATCTGATCGGTCCCAGCCTCACAGTACTCGTCTATCAATTTCAAGACTTTGCTCGGCCCCACAGGAAAAGTATGAAAGTTGACGGGTTCCCCTCTCCTCGAGAAGCCCGTCAAAAAGTAGATATCCTCGGTGGTGGGCACCAAGGATTTCCCCTCTATCATAAAGGCCTCTGCATCTGGGTGCCAATAATCATCCAAAGAATTCAGTAGCCTGGGTTGAGCACGCATAAACGGACACAGGAAAATTTTTACCAAGCCACACTGCGTCAGCACGGCCATGACGTTCGGATCTGCAGCCACTACCTCATTGGCAGCCTTGTGCTCCCTCTCTCTCCACTGAACATACATCCTGCCAAAAATACAAAGAAAAAAAAAAGGGGGAGTTAAGTCTTTTCAATCAATTTTCCATTGCGTGGGGGCACCCGCGGGCTGTCGAGGTGACAGTCGCGGGTACCTGCGCGCTGTTTTGGCTCTGCACGCGGGTACCCACGGGCTGTCCCTAGACAACCCACATTTTCCTAGGGCCGACCTCTTGGAGGTCAATGGCCACCCCCAAAACCAACTTAAAAGCAATATATGAAGTATTGAAATGCAAGATAAGGGAGTTTGTACTTACTTGGTCCAAGCAGAAGTCCGTTTCGTCCACTGTAGCTCCCGGAATCACGATCTTTGGCAAAGGGGGTCTTTTGGCTCCAGAGTCGATTTCCAAATCAGAAATGGTGATAATGAGCTGCCAGCTTCTATTTATAGACTTTTTGGCCTCTTTTTGTCACTTTTTTGGGCCCTTTTATCAGTTTCTTTATACCAAAAACCATTTTGAGTGGTTCAGGAGTGATGTGGGAGGGATTTGATCAGGTATTGGGACAATTTTCATTGAGTTTCAAAAAATAAAAAATATATATACTGACGGTCCATAAAAAAAAATTGTTTTCAAAAATTAGCTTGAGCATATAGGATAGGATTTCATCCCGACTGTTGCATCTCGTTGCCTTTTGTTCTTGTGATATAGGATCGATCCCATCTGGTTGTGACATGGAACTGTCATATCTTCTCTAGAAGTTTCGCAACTTGGTGGTAGAGCTTACCAAAACATGGATTCCCTAGGTAGTTCCTGGTTGCAGTATGGTGTCCATGCCGTTTCTAACAACATAGTAGGCTCGAGAGTCCGTATAGTCTTTCCTGAATATGAGTCTGAGCCTCATTTGCATGGGTCTTTTTCACTCTTTTTTTTACCCTCCAGACTCCCAAAACTTAACGGGTCTCCTTTTAAGCCCTTTTCAGACCCTCTAAACATGAAGAGATTTCCGAGCGATCTTGTGACCTTTCACGCTCGTTAAACTGAAATTTGAAGTCACGTCTGTCCGGCAGTAGTTTACCCCTTTTTCGGTCCGGACGTTCAACTGTACGAACAAAGGAATACTCTATTGAATCTCCATTCTTTAGAAGAGTATCCTCAGGTATAATTTTATTCCTTTTTCGGGCCTGAGGAACTAAATTTACGAAAAAGAAACCCTCCCGAAGTCCATAGTTAAGCTCTTTTCAGACTCCCTAAAATTGAAAAGATCGTCGAGTGACCTTATTCTTTCACACTCGTTAAAATGGTCCGGAGGAACATTCCTAACGGAGTCCATAAATAAGCTTTTTTCAGACTCCTTAAAATTGAAAAAATAGCCGAGTGATCTTGTCCTTGTCACACTCGTTAAAATGGTTTTGAATTGACGTCTAGTTGGTGCTAGTTTACCCCTTTTTCGAACTGACTAGACTATTGTCGAAAAAGGTACCCCAATGGAGTTTCCTTTTATGCTTTTTCAGACTCTCTAAATATGAAAAACACCGAGCTTACCTTCTCTGGGCTCGTTAAATTTACATCGAAGGACGTTACCATTGTGTGTTCTATCAATCGCATTTGCATCCTTTACCCATCAGTCTAGTGATAGTTTGCCTTTGCATCTTAACACCTTTGGCCACTGGAGGATTTTTCTCAAGTATCATTTCTTAGAACATCAGTCTTGTCCTTGTGCCTTGATCTTGTATGTTTGTTGTGCTCGTTCCTCCATTGTAATGTAATATTCCTTTATTCTTTCAAAATCATCAAAAAGAATAAAAAAATCAAATATACCCCAAAAAGAGGATGGGAAAAGTATTTTCTTTATTGGCAGCATCATGAGTCGCCCTTGGATAAAGCACACCTATCCGAGTATGGGATGTAGTACAACCTTAGGAAGCTTTTCTCGGTATACAGAGTTGTGTCCTCCACCATTTGGTTACTCTTCCAAACATATGGAGAGTTTGCGTTGCCTCCTACTTCGTAGACTTATGATTAACAGATATGTTGCCTGAGTCTTATCACTTGTCGTGCTATTGTCCAAGGGAAGTTTTTAACTAAGCCTGAGTCATCCCCTCTGCAATATATCTCTTGTTCGCATACCCGGCCATCCTAAACGTCCAATCAAGTCTTTGTTCAAAATCATTGAAGCCTTCAGTTCGATCATCAAGATTATCAAGTCCATAACCGACGAGCCGTCGAAGACCTCTGGGTAGTGCAGTCGTACACTCATATTACACTCCTACCCAAGTTTTAGAAGACTTTGAAGTTGTTTCTCAAGCTCTAAAGTACAACCATCAGGCCGAATCAGCTTCTGGGAGATGGATACTTTCTATCTATATCTTTCTGATTTCGAGATGTAGCTCCGCTGTGTATTGTTCGCGGCTACTCTTTCTAGTTATTTGACATGGATCTACAGTGTATTTGATTGGTATCCATGGTTCTATTTCATCCCAAGCATGGGTATGCCCGCCTCGGTGAGACATTTGATATTTTTTGCAGATGGCACCTCTTGATTCCTGATTCCTGGGCTCACTCATTCAGCATATCAGTACAGATTGGTAAATAATTGGTAATGTATTTCGGCCATCAGATGCTCTTCTGACCTCACACATTAGGGGGCATCTGTTATAACCCTAAATTGCACCATACATGCTTACCTAGCATCATGCCAACTCATTTCCCTTCATTGCCAAAACATCTGCTGAGAAACCTCTTCAAAAATCCTCTTTGGAAAGTGACACGCGCCCTAACCCACTACTGCATGCGTTGGAACGCTGGTAGGCCCACTACTGCACGTGTTGGAACGCTAGCTGGCCTTCTACAGACCATGTTTACCTAACAAATCACAAAAACAGGAAAGTTGCCGACGGGACCAAAAGATTTGGGTCAGTTAACTGGAACTCCCAGCCATGCATGGTCGAGAGTTCGTCCAAAACCCTAGCTCCTTCTAGCCTATAAAAGAAGGGGTAGGGGTACTATTTGGAAGAGGAAAAAGATAGCAAAGAAACTCTGCCCAATTGCCGAATCCATTTGTCCCAACCCTTTATCCTTTCCTCAAGCTTAAGGATAATTAAAGCAAAGCAGTTGGAGGACAAAGAAGAGGAGGAGCCCAGCATCAGGATCGAGAAACGGTGGCCGGTCTCTATCATTATTGTAAGTTGATTCATCTTGAGATTAATAAAAGGATAGTTTTCTCGTCCCAATACACGAGTGATATATATTTTATTTGATTTATGCTTAATATCTAACCCTTAGGTAGAAGAATAGCATGCATGCATAGTGTTTTGTCTTGATTGTAGGATTGTCTTTGGAAGGAGTAGTGAGAGCAAGCGGATAAAGCGCAATGGAGGATCTACATCAAACGTTGATATAAAAAGGTTAGTAGGTCTTTTCCATGCTTGTGTGTGAAAAAGGGGTTTGAGTATTGGGGTGGTAGGTTAAAAGTGTTTTATTTGAGGTCATGATCTGCGTACAAGATCAGCCCTAGCTTGTTAGTCCGTAGGGTATTATTTCCCAACAACACCTTTCAGTTCTGAAAATGTTTTCGAAAACAAGTCCTCATATTCATGCAACAGACTGTGTACTTCAGTCATAGTTTTATCATCCTAGTAATATCCCGTAGAAGCTATCTTAGGATGCTCTATACTCCCTATATTAACTTTTCACAACTTTAGTGGATGGTTATAAGAGTTACAAGTGTGACTAGGTATAATATCCTAAATTTCTCTACTGCCTTCTGTTTCTTTAGTGGTTAAGTTTCTAAGCTCTTCTAAGTCATAGGTTTTTTCCAAGTATTTCTCAACTTTACAACAAGGTACAACTATCTTATCAGTTTCAAGACTTAGACTAGGCTGAAGAAATTGAATATGGTTAGCACATACTACTAGACTTGATCCCTTTTTTCAAATGTCAGTAAAAATCATTTCTCTGATTCTTTGAAGGAATGTGTTGAGCTTAGGTTAATTACTTGTAAAGGAGAAGTCCTTGAAAAATTGGTCTTGTAAGGTCTTCCAGCATTTCATTTGTCTTCTGGTCTCCTCATTTATACATCGGTATTTTGGGAATGGACCCAACGAATGGAGAAATACATGAACCCATAGGTGAGAGGGTACTTCTGCAACTCTCCACTTATTTAAGCAATGGTTAATAATAAATTTATGGTCAGACCCGCCATCAAATGGTTACACATCTTGAAAATCTATATTCATCTCTTCTTTCATCTAATCCCTACTTTGGAATCGACATTGGAAGGCTTGTTTTGTGTCTTCCCACTCTGTTAGAACAAGATTGGTTAAGGTGCCAAGTGTCAAGAACAATAATTGAAAACACTCTCACAAGGTTCCAAGCATCAAAATCACCCACGGATTTATGCTACCGAATTACACGCAAAAACACAGGCAGGCGCAACCTAAAGGTGCTACTGAAATTCTTTCAGAGACCAAATTGTGTAGAGTTATTTTACCAGTTTTGAGTCACTAACTTGAAACTTGGATTATGAAAAAATGAGAAGGTATTTTTGAAAATTGGAGGATTTTTTTGTTCATAACATTCCAAATAATCAAAACCTCTCTCATTTTTTAAAAAATTGTTATGGTTTGAGAGATATTAGACATATAAATGGCGCTACTGAATGTGCATAGTGATGCTACCGAATTTCCTGTGGCGGTCACGGTTTTGATATTCACCTTGTTGGGAGGTTTCCACCTATCAAGGAGGATTATAATAGATTCTAAAGAATTAGTTATATGTAAAGGGACACATGCACCTAATTTTTATCTCCATCAAAGGCCTCATTCATGAGGTGGAAACAATTTATTAATGACTTCCAACAAATTCCTGAAAAATTAGCAGTTTGTTGGATTTATGTCTCTTTGATTGTTGCCACCTATTTCCAAGGATTAGAATCCAATGGAGTGCAAATTATAACCTTGTACAATATCTACTGCAAACTAATATTCAGAAAAGAACAGAAAAGATACAATGGCAAATACAAACATTACACAGAGATTTTTCACCTGGAAACCCAAACCGGGAAAAACCAACATATATTATATGCATACATTGTGTTACATTGTTTACAATAAAATATACATATAGGAGCTAGCGACATCCAAAACCCTAAACCAATGACCTGGATTAGTCCAAAACCCTAATTCTTTAACTGGAAATAGAAAACCATCGGAAAACAATCATGTGCCAAAAAACCACCTAATATCATGTGGTCCCGAAAATATGTCGTCCTGAAAAAAAACATTCGGGGGAGCTACCCCCGAACCCCCACGCAGGGGGCCTAGAGGCCCCCCCTCTAACCCCCCTGCATGCCCGGCGCAGATTCTCAAACACTACTACTCATGCAAAGAATATAACACATACCCAACATTCTCCCACTTGTTGTTTTCTTTGCACACAAGGGGTTACAGGGTTACATAGTCAACAATCCAAGGCAGCAATGCCCATGGATCCTCTACACCAAGAGAACTTCTCAGTGCTCATAGATTTTGTTAATGAATCTGCAACATTCTTCAAAGTGTCCACCTTCATCAGTGATACTTTCTTTTCTTCAATCATGTCTCTTACAAAGTGATATTGAACATCAATGTGATTTGTCTTTGAATGATAAGCAGGGTTCTTTGCCAAGAAAATTGCACTGTGACTGTCACACTCTATCCTTACAGCTTCTTGTACCAACCCAATACCTAAACACAATACTTGTAACCATACTTCTTCCTTACTTGCATGAGTGGTTGCCATGTATTCAGATTCTGTAGTTGAAAGTGCCACTACAACCTATCTTTTGCTCATCCAACTTATTGCTCCTCCAAACAGGTTAAACACATACCCGCTTGTGGATCTCCTATGATCCAAATCTCCAACCTAGTCTGCATCCACAAAGCCATGTATATCGACCACTCTATCCAATCCAGGTCTTCCTTCATAGCGCAATCCATAGCTAGCAGTGCCACGCAAATACCTGAAAACCCTTTTTACTGCTGTCCAATGCTCCTTCCCTGGTTTTGACATATATCTGCTCAAAACTCCCACTGCATGTGCAATGTCTGGTCTAGTAAAGACCATTGCATACA
>ML788761.1:119381-143158 GCA_009831015.1 Picea engelmannii | reverse complement strand
TATTATATTCATACATTGTGTTACATTGTTTACAATACAATATACATATAGGATCCAACGGCATCCAAAACCCTAACCCAATGACCTGGATTAGTCCAAAACCCTAATTCCTTAACCAGAAATAGAAAACCATCGGCAAAAAATCATGTGCCGAAAAACCACCTAATATCATGTGGTCCTGGAAATATGTCGTCCCGGCGGAAATATGTTGTTCCAAAAAAAAAAAATCGGGGGCGTTGCCTCCGAACCCCCGTCCGGGGGGCCTAGCGGCCCCCCCTCTAACCCCCCTGCACGCCCAGCGCAGACGCTCAAACACCACTACTCGTGCAAAGAATATAACACATACCCAACATGAAGGATATGGGATTCGACATCCTTAGTTTATTTGGATGCTATTTTCTATTTAAAGAAGGAGATATCTCTTGGAAAAAGGGGGGAGAGGCCGAGAGGATCTATTTTTGTACTTTGACAGGTTAATTTGACTATAGCCTATCTTATCATTTTCTGTGTTAAGAATTCATTTGCAGAAGGAAGTGATGTTTAGCTATGTTTTTTCATTGTTTTGACTCTTAAGATTTGTTTTTATTCAACAACAAGTGTGAGAGGGTTGCTTAGGAGGATCCTTTGGGGTATTCTACCTTGTGTGTTGCTAAATCTCTTTTGAAAATAATCTTCAGATTATGATTCTTCTTCTACTGTATAAATAGTATGCTTGAAAAGGATTTTCACGTCTTTCTGTTTGCAGTTCTATGTTTTCTCATAAAAGTATTCCACCTGAAATCCTTGAAAGGCTAAACATTTATTTTGGATGATCTGTTTTTCTACATATGGAAGATGATTTGCAGGGATAAATTCATATGATTTGTCAAGTCAAGTAGATAGCTTTAGCTCTACCTCTCTCATAATTTCAAAATCAACTTTCTTTTCGTATTTCTTGATGTGTAAGGCTTACCCCTATGTAGTCATGGGGTGAAACCTTGCACTAACACACTCCATAATCAAGGCTTTATGAGTGGCCCACCATCTAGCGAGGGTATCTTGCAAGGCTAAGTCAAGAACACAGATCCTTTGATCCGTCACTATTTTATCTTCCATGCTGGAAAAAAAATTATGTACCTCTGATGTACCATCATATGTCAGGTATTCTCTGACCTCCATTCCAATCCATATCGTTGCTCTGACACTTATGCATTGTCTTGAGAATCATTCATAGGAACCTTGTTGCCAATTATCAAATGCTAATTCTGAATCCTCGTCAGTACACTATATGCTTCTCCAACTTACCGATCCATCTGCAGTGGGATTTATGTAATTTGGTCTCGATCCTGCTATTATTATGTATAATTGGTTAAGAGAATATGACTCCATATTGTGGTCCACTGGTTCAGTGTATCTAGGCCCTAAACATGGATCTAAGGGAAAAACTACTTTTGTCCCATCTGCTTCAAACATCATGGTGTACCTCTTTAGATCAATGATAGCATAGTTTCCATATTCCCAATCAATTCTGATTATATTAAGGTAGGGATCCTTATATGCCATGATTTCAATTACCTCAAAATCGATTGTGGTTTTAACTCCCACAACATCTATTTCCACATTTTCCATCCTTCCTACTGGGAAAATGCAGTACTAGTTTGTCCTTCTCAAATGGATGGGGGAATATACTAACTGAGGTTTTCCCAAATCTTCCCAAGTCTTTTTGGGTAGGATGTTGACATCGGATCCCAAATCTAGCATGACATCTTTGATTTCAAAATCATCTAGCTCGGCTTCTAACCTAAATTATTTTCTTGTTCGCACCTTTCTTCTTTGTATTCTCCAGGTATTCTTCTCAAGGAGATTGGTCCTTAATATGGCTTTTGGGGTTCCCTCATTTCCCAGTATTAGGTACAATGTGTTGCACAACTTCTCCGTAAGTTGGTCATCCCCTAGGATATCAAATAAAAATTGAAGCCAGAGATTGATTACACTTTGAGACTTCTTAGGGTGTCTCCTTGGAATTGAAGAGTTTCTAGGTGTCGATGGTGAGGTAAAGGCTTGTTAAAGGTTAGGTTGAGAGGTGAATTTATGAGGATTATCCATTATTTCTATAGTGGGGATGCTCTTAAATATTTCTATTGCATGTTTGAAAAATAACTTTTGTTTCACAAGGTCATACTTGTCATCCTTGGGAACAACTTTCTAAATCTTGGGTTGTCTATCTACATCTTCCCCAGTTTTATCTCCTCTGTGAGTAATGATGTTAATATTAGGTAGGTGTCCCTTGATTCCCATTTTTATTTCTGAGCTTATTAGATTATCTCCTCGTTGACGAGCCCAATCTTCCCATTGCATGATCAATTATGGGAAGTCTTTGGTTGTGTGCCCATTATTCCTGCATTGAGAGCACCATTACCATCTTGGGTAAGGGAAGTATCTAGCCAAGTGACCTTGTTCATTGAAATTATAACATCGAATCGAACCTCTTCCTCCATTTCTTCCACCTCTGAATTCACCTCCAACCCCACCTCCCTGTCCTCTTCTAGGTCCTTGGGGGGTTTTATTTATTCTGAATGTTGTCCAGTATAATCTGTCAGCAAGCGCGTCCAACACTCTACATTGATTTGTATCATGTGTCATAGATGCACAGAACTCACAATGTATTGTATTCGGTGCATTCGTGTACTTCTACATAATAGGACACTTCCTCGGCAGATGCCCGTCTGTCCGAAAAATCTCATAATACTCAGTTGGATGAGATGTTTGAGTGCCTGGGAATGTATGGTATATCCCCGATGTATGGAATGGTGGAGTCACAGATACTTGCGCAACTCCTCCCATTGGCACTGGAGAGTGTCCCATCAGATTATGAGGAGGTCCCATTACCCTCTTGCACAAACACTCATTTTCCAAATTCCCTTCTATGTAGCATACTATGCACCAAACCTGAGGTCGTCCTGGTCTTAGTATGGTTAATTCTTGAATCTTATCCTTAGCGTCGATATCTTTCCCTGAAGTTGCGACAAGTTTGCATCTACTGGAGGCCTGGTCATCCTCAAACTCCCTGAATAACTTTCCATGGCTTCAATCTTAATCGATTGTTCCAAGGCATCTGTTAATGTGTCTAGCCATTGTTGTGTTAAAGGAATTCATGTCAGAGGTAGTAATCCTTCGATGTACCATTCCCTCTAGTGATCTTCGTTAATTGGTTGTGCTAACTTCCCAATAGCATCTTTAAATTTATGATTGTACTCCTAGGAAGATTCTCCTTCCCTTTGTTGAATCTCTCGCAACTCAAAGAGATATTTTTTCTCTGACTAAGGTAGTTTGAATTCGGTGATGAACTTCAAATGAAATTGGGTAAGGGTGAACGCTTGTCCTTTCACCCCTAGTTCAAAATCCTTCATGTACCATTTGAGAGCATGACCCCTCAAGGTAGTCTGAAACTCTACTAACTTGTTTGCATCAAGAGTCCCTCTGGATCTCCAGATGGTTTACATAAGAACCATTGTTTCTCTACATCCTCGTCCCCTTTACCCCAGAATTCTGGGTATCGGGCGATCGATCCTCCCATATTTCTAGCCATTGTGGACCTCATTGTTCCTATTATAATGAAACCTAACGGTCTTGGTTGTGATATTCCCAGGGATACCAATATCCTCCTAGTGCTTACACTTACATAATGGTTTTGACTAACTAGATGCAATGGAATAAAACTAGCACAAGTAGGCGGTGTAGAATTTACCATAGGTATAGAGGACACTTGGGGGACGGGTGATTCAGGGATGGTTCCAATGACTTCTGGGCGAGTTTCTTTGATTTGGGGGGTCTCATTTTATTACTTTGGAGAAACCTTCTCTACCTGATTTCTAATGTTTCCCAATATCAGGGATGAATCTTCTTGGTCTCCTGCAAGGTCCAGACCTACTTCGTCTTCCCTTGCTTCTGCAGACTCTTCTTCTCTCCCACCCACCTGGGGACCCCTTCCTCTCTGCACTTCTCTTTGCTGTAATATTATACTTTCCAGTCTTTCTTATCTTCTTAACTTCCTCAAATATTCCTTCTTTATTTCATCTGTTCCTCTTGATCCGATTTATTTTCACAACACCTCAGACTCCTTTGATGCTTTCTTTATCTTTCTGCCCCACAACTTCTCAACTATGGTGTCTCTCCTTAAGGATCTCTCATTTCTTGTATTTGTTTATTGATCTTACCCCATCTGTCAAAGAACCCTTTCCCCCTTCTCAGGCCATGATCCTACCCCAAAATCACCCTACCCCAAGCGTAGGTGTTTAGGCTACCATCTCAGTCAAGGGAATAGTTATCATCCCCTCCTCCATCAAGAATGCTTCGATCCACAATGGAATTTCCCTCAACAGTCTTCTGCTCGTACCTTTCTTGAAAATTTCTTCTTCTCATGAAAAATATTGGTGATTTTCAGCTGCAAATTTAGTGATATATCCCTCCACAATTGTATTAACCAAGAAATTGACTGCTCGCATAAACTGGTGATCCAGCTAATGAAGTGATGTGATATTATATATATCCCAAGTACATGTATTCTTGACCTATTCTTGGAATTATGGAACTTCTTGTAGCCGATCTATCCAATGGAATAGTTCTTCTGGGAATTTTACCTAGAATATCTCATACTGGTCACTCGGTCTTTCTGAATAAATAAAAGACTCTATTGTAGCATTGAGTCTTTTACCTCACAATTTCACTTCCTTTCATGTAAATGCATCACAATTTCATTCCCAACACTAGTGAATATAAGATCTATAGACCCATAGAAGCATTATCCTTACAGGTTCCCTTTTAAAACACATGTCTCAACAATAGAACCATTTTGTTGGCGTAGAAGTTATCAGACCAGGGTCCTCTTACAGTTTCCAACAAAAGGTACCAAAATAGTCTAGAACACTGGAATTTTCATCTTCCCAGGAGGGAAGAAGTCTCACCCAAATCACAATAGAGATGAGAAAGAGAGGGAAGGGTAAGGAGAATACTTAGAAAAATCCCTAGAGTATCAACAATCATATCAGTCTTGCGCAAGCTAGTTTAAACCTATGCCAGATCTGAAAGTTTCCTAACCGAGAATGAAGAAAATAAAGTTGTGAGGATATTCATAAGAAAGCTATAACCAATTAAGAATATTAGACATAAATATAAAATAACATTCACTACATTCAAAATACTAAATAAACAAGTTATCTTCAAGAAAATTTGGGTCTCCCATTATATTATCATATAACATGTTTCTTCTCAAAATACAAGATCCGATTGAGTTACGGATACAAATTGGTCATGCCAAAGATAATATCAAATGATCTGTACTACTGAGAGACAAGGTTATCTCATCCCCTTTCTCTTTCAATGCTACAACACGACATGAATCCATTACATTCTTTGTTTGGATCCAAACTCAGAATCTAGAACTTTAACTAAACTAACAATATGGAAGATAACAACAGTGACTCTAGAAAGAACAATAATCCCAACCCAACCCATTTACAATCATATGGATCCCCTATATATATAATTTGATCTATGTTTGTTGGTTGAGATCTCGAGAGTTCTCTCTTCTTCTTGATCTTGTTGCAACTTTTTTCTTCGAAACTGATGTTGTGTTGTCCTTTCAACTACTTTATGTTTATTCCTTTACTCTATTGTCCATCTCCTCAGTAGCTTGAACAACTTACGTTCACCAAATTGAAGCTGCAATATAACTTGTACAACTTCTATTTATCAAAATGAACTGCCCAACAATGACAGTCCTGAATTTGCTAGCATGGAAGAAATGGCAGTCAATGTTTTGAAGGGAATGACAGTGAAAAAAGAGAAATAAAAGTCGAATTAGGATGAGATTGCAGAAACACCATTTGTGACAGTGAAAAAAGAGTATATGACAGACTCCAGTCAACATGGAATACATGATTATGGACTTGATCCTGAGCAAGATTCTATTGGCACCTCACCACATGTAGGGGATCCTTACCACAATTTACAAGACATTAAACCAGAGATGGAAACTGACACTTTGGGAGTACAGGGGGTCCATTAAAGTAACAAAAGGGAAGGAACTTGAGGTTGTACGCAAATACAATATGAGAACAAGGAGAAGAACACTGGTTGAACACAAAAAATCTATCACAGAGGAAGACAAAAAGAAGAAACATGTTGAGGTCAAAACAAAGAGGGTGGATGATAGCCAATAAGTGCAAGAACTGAAACTTCAACTCTAGACCTTGCAACACCACAACCAAGAATTGAAAAAATTGTACTCCAGACTACATAATAAGTATCAAAGACTCCAGAAGAAACACCACAAGATTTTCTTCTTTCTAAAGGAGATAATTTGAAGGAGTACCTAAAGAAGTTTCTAACACATCCAATTATCTCCCAGTTGGCCTCCAAAAACACGCATGGATACAAATGCTCAATACAGAACTTAGTTCTATCAGTCCTAGTCAGTTTTTTTGAATCTCAATTCACTTAATCATATGCATCAATTTAGTTTTATTACTAGTAGCAATTTTAGTTGTTTAAAGTTCAAGACTATTTAAATTAATGCATAATAAGTGGTCATTTGTGTTTTATATGAAGCACTTATTTTTTGATAAGTCAAGTTTGAAGTATACATTACTATACTCAAGCAATATTTATTTAAGTGAATGAGTTGTTCTCCAACTGATAGTGTAGAGTTATGCCTTAGTTCCAGATGGACGAGAGCCTCTACAACTTTGATAAATATGCAGTTTTTGTATGTTTTGAGGGTTCGGCTTTTGGGAAGGAAATCAATATATAAAATGGGTTGAAATTGTTCTATGAATGGATTAAAGCTCTCTACCTGGTGAATATTCTCTTGATGACAATGTGTTTTATGTCCAAATCTAGATGTGTTTTTCTCTTTTCTTGAATGCAATTTTTGATGTGTGCAAAGTACATTTCATTTTCCATTCATCTATTGCATAACTCATCTTTACTGATATGAAACATGTAAAACAACTAATGATTTAGTGAATATTTGTTTTTATTGCAAACTGTGGATTAATTGTGTTTTGATACTTGTTTGATGCCTTGAAATATTATTTTAAGACTTAAAATTTTGACAACAGGTAATTCATTGGGTTGTTTGTTGTTCTCCCTTTGTTCATCCCTATATTTTCTTACTTGTCTATCATTTTTGTGCTACCAATCAAGGAGGACCCTCATCCATATCATTTTTCCAATCCAACCATGTTTCTATCTCAGTAAAACCAACCCTCCAACTAACCAACAAAATCAAATTATCAAAATCCAACCATTACAAAACTTGAGGTCGCCTAGCTCTGCCCTTTAGCATTCAAGTGCAGACTTTAGGACCAACAAAAGAGATAACTACAAAATATATAGTTATTCAAGAAGTGCTAGCAGAACTCATAGACATCACTCACCTTACTCAACAAGGAAATTGTATGCATCTAAAGATTTAGTAAGTAGTCTATAGGTGTCTCCTTTTAGGTGCCAAAGAAGAAGACATGAATTTGACATTTTTCAATGAGAGTTGGGGAAGATTAAGCCACCATCCTTTGATGGTGAAAGAGAAAGGGAAGATGATTCTGAAGCATGGTTTTGTGGACTGAGGAGGTATTTTCAATTGCACAATTACTCATCTAACCTAGAAGCTAGAATTTCCACTTACCATCTATATGGAAAATCTGCTATGTGGTGGGATTATCTTAAGAAATTTGAGCACATAAATGAGATCATAATCACTTGGAATCAATTCAAGAAATATTTTCAGAATGAGTACCTTTAAGAGCACTTCTATGACAAGAAAATGTAGTAGTTCTTTGAACTTAGGCTGGAAAGAATGACCATGGCAGAGTATGAAAAGAATTTCTTGGGAATGCTAAAGTATATGGGGTTTATAAAGGATGAGAAGGTGACAATATAGAATTTTGTGAGTCGTCTTCTTTCATTTTATAAAGAGAAGATTCAATATGATGATCCTAGGACTTTGAATGAGACCATCGGGAAGGCTAAGTACCTATATGAGAAAGGAAAGGGAAGAGAGTATTTGCATAAATATTGGAAGGATAATAAGAAACAAAATTCTAATCAAAGGAAGAAATGATTCAAACCTTCTTTAAATAGAAATATCCCAAATAAAAATCAACAAGACCAACATGCTAAGGATGAATCCAAGAGAGAATACTCCTTGGGAAAAAGGGGGAGACCACCAATATAATGTTCGAGATGCAAATAAGATCACATGCACAAGGATTTCCCTCACAGAAAAAACAAAGTGAAGACCATGTATACCAATCAAGAGAATACAACAGTAGAAAACATGGGTAGAATATATGTAGACTTAGAAGATCGACAAGTAGAGTACCAATCCAATATTATTGAGGTGGAAGGTAAGATAACTAATCATCCTATTTCTATTTTAATTGATTCAAGAGAAATACATTGTTACATTGATCCTAAAATAGTGGATAGATTACATTTGGAGAAAAGTAAGGTTGAAAAATCAAGTTTGGTTCAACTAGCCACTGGAACCAAAATAAGGATCAATGAGATGGTCAAAGGTTATCCCATAAGTATTAACAAAGTGAATACTAATTATGATCTAAATGTTATACCATTTGGTATCTTATGATATTCTAATTGGAATGGATTTTTTGGACAAGCATCATGTTGTGTTAGATTGTCATAACAAGACATTTACATGTCTTGGTGAAGAAGGAAAACAAAACACTGTGAAAAATTCCAAGACCCATTTCTATAAGGGAGATTTCAGCCTTATAGCTGAAGAGAAAGGATTTCACTTGTATGCAGCTTATGTGGAGGAGCCAAAAAATACAAATGAGCCAAGCATTGAATATTTTTTGGTACTTCAAGAGTTTGAAGATGTATTTTAAGAAACATGAGAGTTTCCACCAAAGAAGGAGATATATTTATCTATTGATTTAGTATCAGGAGTTTCCCTAGTATTAAAAACACCTTACAGAATGAGTACACCAAAACTAAAAGAATTACAAATGCAGCTGGAAGAATTGTTGAAGAACATACGTCCAAGTGTTTCACCTTGGGGAGCACCAATACTCTTTGTCAAAAAGAAGGATGGAACATTGAGGCTATGTATTGACTTTAGACAACAAAATAAATCCACTGTGAAGAAAAAATACCCTATACCCAGAATCAATGACTTCTTTGATCAACTAATAGGGGAAAATATTTTTTCAAAGATAGACCTTGAGATCAAGATACCACCAGGTAAGAATCAAGGAATAAGACATCAATAAGATATCCTTTAGAACCAGGTATGGGCATTATGAATTTGTAGTGGTTCCATTTGGGTTGATCAATGCACCAACTATATTTATGTTCTTAATGAATGGCATATTCAGAAATTATTTGGATATGTTTTTCATAGTATTCTTCGATGAAATAATTATCTATTCTAACTAAAAGGAAGAACATGAACATCACTTGATATTGGTACTGCAAGTGCTGAGGGAACATTCGTTGTATGCCAATCTTAGTAAGTATTGTTTTTACCAAGAAAAAATCCATTACTTGGGACACATTATTTCAGAACAAGGTATAGCAATGGATTTAGATAAGATTGAAGCCATTAGAGGATGGCCAACACCCAGGAACATTTCAGAAGTTAGATATTTTATGGGATTGACTGGTTATTACAAAATATTTATAGCAGTGTTCTCTGAGATTTCTCATCCTATCACTTCTTTGCAAAAGAAGAGAATTAAATTTGAATGGACAACTGAGTGTGAAGAGAACTTTAATTTGTTGGAATAATTTATTACTAGTGCACCTATTTTAAATATTTCTAACCGAAATGAAAGTTTTGTGGTATGTACAAATGCATGAAAGGAAGGACTTGGTGGAGTCCTCACTCAAAATGGACATGTCATTGGTTGCAAGTACAAAAATCTTAAATAACATGAGAGGAACTATGGCACACATGAATTTGAGCTTGTCGCCATTGTTCATGCATTGAATATGTGGAGGCATTATCTTATGGGAAATATATTTGAATTAACAACAGACCATAGTGGTATGAAATATATTTTTGAGCAACCAAATTTGAATGCTAGGAAAATAAGATGGATGGAATTTTTAAGTGAATATGATTTTGACATCAACCATATAAAATGAAAAAAAATTAAAGTTGTTGATGCACTTAGTATAAGAATACATCTCATGCATGCTACAACCATTAGTATGCATCAATCAAATTTGAAGAGAAGAATTTTAGATGTTGTTGTTACATATCAACATTACCTATATGTAAAATAAAGCTTACATCAAGAAAATTTACAACATAAAATTAAGAATATGAGATGAAGGAAGATGGATTAATTATGCATAAAAATAGAATTTATGTTCCTAGTTCCGGAGAATTTAGGAATTTGGTATTAAAAGAAATGCATAATGTTTCGTATGTCAGACATCCTGGTTACCAGAAAACAATTTCAGTAGCAAGAAGGCAATTATTTTGGTCAGAAATGAAGAAAGATGTTTTTGATTACATTTCCATATCTATGGAATGTTAGAGAGTGAAGGCTGAGCATAGGAACTTAGCGGGTTTGCTACAACCATTACCAATTCCAGAGAAGAAATGGGAAGTGGTAATCGTTGATTTTATAACTAAATTTCCTAGGACAACAAGGAAACATGATTCAATAATGGTATTGGTTGATAAATTGACAAAGGATGCTCATTTTGTTCCTGTAAAGCTGACTCATAAAAAAACTAATATTGTAGAAATTTACATGAGGGAGATTGCTAGGTTACATGGGATACCTAAGGAAATTGTTTCACATAGAGATACTAAGTTTACTTCAAATTTCTGGAGAGGACCATTTAAAGGATTTGGTATGAATCTAAACTTTATCACAACATACCATTCATAGTCAGATGGGAAGACAGAGAGAGTCAACTGAATAATTGAAGACATGTTGAGAATGTATGTGATGGATAGTCCATCTAAGTGGGAAGATTATTTACACTTGGTTGAGTTTTCCTATAATAATGAGTATCAAGATTCATTGAAAATGATAACATTTGAAGCTTTGTATGGTAGGAAATGAAACACTCCAGTGAGTTGGCACAAAACAACATATAGAGTGGCACTTGGGCATGAATTTCTCAAGGATATGGAAGACCAGATGGTTAGAATTAAGCAGAATTTAAAGGCAGCTCAAGATAGAAAAAAAAGTTATGCAGATAAGAACAAGACAACTAGATGTTGATTATTTGGGTTGGTTGTCATCGATGTCAACCCTTGAAGCACATTCGGTAGAAAATTCTAGTATCCCTAGAAGTGTGGATAAGGGACCCATGTTTGTCTGAGGAATAATGTAATGAAGATTGGTGAATTTGTAGGAAATACTTTCATAGATGGATAATACATGTCGTCGCATTTTCAGTGATATGTGGTACATCATGTAGTTCCTCACAGTTGAGGAGATATGGCTTAGTGAAGTTGGATAACCCTCATGAGTTATCTAGAATCCCCTAGAAGGTCAAATAAGTCAATTATTCTAGAATATCCTAGAAGAAGTTTACTAGTCAAAGTGGTTATAACTAGGAGTTAACCATGGGTAAAGTTGTTGCAATAAGAAAATAATTAAAAATAAATTAGTTGCAACAAGAAGTGGTGAGTTTTCTATTTATGGTAAAGTGGTTACAAATGGGTAAAGTAGTTAAAAGTGGGTTATCCCTAAAGGAAGGAAGTTAGGTAAAACAAGTAGAAGATAACCCCCAGAGGAAGCTACTTGGAGAGTATAAATAAGAGAGAAAGGGTCTCTCATTAGCACCTAATTTGAGCACATTGAATATCTCTTTTGTGAAATGTTATGGGCGGGTATCATTGATAAATATATAGTAGTGAGTTTGAAGTAGTGACGAGAGAAGTTACAAGAGTCGAAGGGTTGAGACTGAAGGTAATGAACTATGGTTTTATTGGAGACATCCCTAGGTTGCAGTACTAGAAGGGTGTGAACATCTGCGGGCCACAGTGGGACAAAGAATGAATACCCACAGGTTTACTAAAGACAGAGAGAAGATCTGTTGAGAAAACTGAATAAAAGGAAGATCATATCTATCAGTGACAAGTTTCAAAGGTGAGAAGAGGCTGCATGAAGGGCTAACAGTAAGAAGGCACATCAAAGCTATCTACAGTAACAAAAGGTATGTTATATGCTCATCTAAAGTATATCCTTGGTAAATGTTTTGATATGGTCATGGGAGATTGATATCTTGTCCTTGAGGGATTGTTTGTTGTACGATATATTTTTTATAAGAAAAATCTACAGAGATACAATGCTACTATATTGGTTGTCTGTTGTTGGGATACTTCATTTAGAATCTTGTGAAGACATATCCTATTTTATTTGGAGTATGGTTGAGGGTTTATGGTTGATACATAGTGTTATCAATATAGGTTGGGTTTGCATAACAGTGAGGGTTTGTTGTATGGTTAATGTAAGTGGTTATTATATCACATGATTTTAGTGAGACATATGTATGAACCTAACACATGGTTGTGTTAGATATAATTGGATATTGGATGAGTATTGTTTCTATCATATCATCCAGTTTGTGAACAGATACATAGTGATCAAACAATGAAAATGACTGAGACAATGACACAGACAGAGTGATCGGGACAACATTTTTGATACTAGAAGAGATTTGTGCTAGTCCGCGAGTTGCAAGAAAGATAGGCATGGACATCCGTGAGTTGTAGTAGGGAATAGTGCGAACATCCACGTGTTGCAGAATAAACAGGTTGCATATCTGCAGGAATGTTTTGAAAAAGATTGGTACATGTTATGACATGCTTTCAGTGACAGTTAATATAGTGACAGTGTTGTTTAAGTGATAGTAACAAGTTTTCTACATTTGGCATTTATACTTAAGTACAGTTGGATGAGGCAAGGATAGGTGGTTGTTTCCACCTTCCAGTTGTAGCCATATAACCTAGGGGGTTGTATCCTCCTTTTGGGTGTAGCCAAAGAATTGGGGAAACCAGAGAATTGGGGAGTTGGAGCTTCCCTCAGGTTGTATCCTAAGAATATAGGGGGTTGGAGCCTCCTTCCAGTTGCAACTAGAAACTAAAGGAAGTTGGTGCTTCAAATGAATGTACTTCTTAAATATATATAAGAAAAAACATTATGTGGTTTTCTCCTGCTTTAGATTTCCACGTAAAATACTGGTGTACTATGTATGTGTATAATTGCTCATTGTTCATGGTTTATTTATTATGAAATTGTTGAATGATATTGGTAAAATATTCATAAATATATATCATGGTTAAAAAGGATTAAAAATAACTATTATTGATTCACCCCCCCTCTTAGTAATCCAACAATTGGTATCAGAGCAAGTCCTTCAAAAGGAAGTTTAACTACTGGAAGGATATCACGAATTACTCTAAGATTGGGATACCACATTTTGATGGGGAAGATTATTCCTTCTGGAGAATAAGAATGAAGGCACACATACAGGCACTAGGATTTGATGTTTGGAGATCAGTAGTAGATGGATACAAAGCACCAACCATTCCTCCAACGAATAATGATGGAAAGAGGATTGAAGAAAATAATTAAAGAGCCACAAGTGCACTCCTGAATAGTTTGAATGAATCAATATACACCAAAGTTATGCACTGTGAATCCAAAAAATACATCTGGGTCAAACTGAAGAATATATACGAAGGATGAGAAATTCAAGGAAGCTAAATTTCAAATTTTTAGAGAAAAGTTCGAACAATTGAATATGAATGAAGATGAAGACATAGCGACCTACTTTCTATGAGTTTATGAAGTAGTAAATAGTATCAAAGGTCTGGGAGACAAGGTAAATGACTAGGTCATTGTCAAAATGGTATTGAGATCCCTACTAATGAGGTTTGATTCAAAGATTTAAACACTAGAAGAGAGAGAGGATCTAGCTACACTGACCATGGATGAGTTGCATGGGACACTCAAAACCTATGAGATGAGAACAGAGAAAGACAATCTGATTACAAAGGAAGCATCATTAAAATCATATAAAAATACAAAGAAAAAGGACAAGAAAAATACAGTCAGATAGTAGTGACAACGATATCTCAGAAGATGATGAAGAAGTGGCCAACTTTGTTAGAAGGATGAAAAAGGGAACAAAAAAATCTAAAGGTAAGTTTCCGTTGATTTGATTTAATTGTGATGGTATTGGTCATTTTGATAATAAATTTCCCCAAAAGAAAAACAATTGAAGAAGATGACTCTAAGAGGAAACAAATATACAAAGGAAAAAGAACCAAAAACATTTTTTCAAGAAAAGCCTTTGCACCAAAGAAGACATATCCTCATCAAATGAAGATGAAGTCAACGATAGTGATACATAAATGATATTATTCATGGAAATAGAAGAATTTGATGAAGAAGGCACTGAAGAATAATATGAAGAGGCATAAGTTGATTACAGAGAAGAATTTTTGAGTGCCATGGAAGTTATAAAAAGGGAAAAGAAGAAAAACAAGTCACTACATGAAGAACTAAAAGGAAAAGAGGGAACTCAAAATTCCAACTCCAAAGAACTAGAGAAGATGATCACTAAACTAAAATTCTAAGTAGAATAATACAAGAGAATTGAGGAAGCACTAAAAGAATAGTTATAAGAAAAAGACAGTATCATTAGAAGTTTGGAAGCATAGATTGTTATATTGAGAAAATAAATTCAGAAGAAAAACATGCAGAACAACTCTAAAGTTTTGGATGGGATTATTAGCAGTCAAAGGACACATCATGACAAGTCTATACTAGGATACAACCAGATAGAAAAAGGATCAAGATCCAAAACAACAGATCGTGAAACAAAACAAAGAAGCTATGCAGAGATAATTAGAGGATCTAATGATAAGGAAGAAGACAAGAAGTTTCAGAAGGAAGATCACAGATATACTCCACCTCCAAGAAGATTCATATTTTAGAATCAAAAGGAGTCACAAGTAAAAAGATATCAAGAAGAAGAAGGATTTAGAAAAGCAACATCATTCAGAAGATATCCATCTCCCATGTATCAAACAATTTTTATTGGATAATGTTATCCATGTAATAATTTTTGGCACAAGGATGTGAATTGCAGAGTCAATTGAAAAAACAAAAACAACCATGAGGGATATACAATAAATTCTTATCCAACAAGGCCTAATGAAACGCAGAGAAGAAGCTACAACAATTTTGAATCCTTGAGTACCGAATTGGACTTCTACAAGTGCAATAACTTTGGAAACATGGCCAAATATTTTAGAATGACTGTTCCTCCAAGAGAATCATAACAAAATAACAATATTCATAGACAAGAATCACAATTAATATGGATAAGAAAGAAGAATCAATACAACAATGAAGAATGTGCACTTTCTCTACAAGCTCAACATAAGAAACTTGGATGGTATGTTAAAAATGGTTGTTCAAAGCACATGATAGGTGATAAGGACAGGTTTGTAACTTTGAAAAAGGAAATATATGGATCACTCTCTTTTGGAAACGAAAACTCAACCAAAATCATTGGAAGAGGCATAGTCAATATTGGAAGTAAAGATGCCAAGGCATAAAATGTTCTACTAGTGGAAGATATGAAAAACAATATTCTAAGTGTAATTCAAATGTGTGACCAAGGTCACAAACTTGTGTTTGATTCACATAAATGAAATTTAAGAAAATTGTTTTCAGGTAGAGTGGTGGCGAAAACTTTGAGAACTCCAAGCAACATATACGTGTTAAGTTAAACTGGAAAGGAAAAGTGTTTTTTAGGAAAGGAATATGAAGTTTGTTTATGGCACAGACGAATGGGTCACATAAAATTTGATAATATTGTCAAGTTCAACAAAAAGGAAGTAGTCAAATAAATTCCCCAAATCATGAAGGCAACAAATAAATTATGCAAGCATTGTCAACAAGGAAAGAAAACAAAGACCAAGTTCAAATCAAAGGAATACTCCACAACAAGACCATTGGAAATCATGCATACTGATCTAGTTGGACCAACTAGAAAAAAGGGTTTGGTGAGAAGTAATTTATGCAATTAGTTGATGAATATACACGAATGATTGTAGTTTGTTTTCTCAGGAAGAAGTCAGAGGCATTTAAGAACTTCAAAATGTACAAGGAGATGGTTGAAAATGAAATAGATTCGAAAATTAAGTGCTTGACATCGAACAATGGAGGAGAGTTTACCTGAAAGGAATTTCTGGATTTCTGCAGTAAGCATGGAATAAAGAGTAAATTATCCATTTCCAGAACACCACAACAAAATGGGGTCATTGAAAGGAAGAACATGACAATATAGGAAATGGCATGAACTATGTTAATGGATTGCAAGTTGAAGAAAGTTTTTGGGTACATGCAGTGCATACATATGTTCACATTCAAAATAAAGGAATGATCAGAAACAATAGTGATAAACATCCCTACAAGTTATGGAAAGGAAGACCAATGAATGTGAAGCATTTCAGATTTTTTGGAAGAAAATGCTACAGTAAAAGAGAAGATGGAAAAATGAGAAAGTTTGAATCTCATGTTGACAAAGGTATACATGTTGGGTACTCAAGCACAAGGAAAGAATACAAATGATTCAATATAAGGCTCAAAAAAATTATGGAAATCATTAATGTGACTTTTGATGAGATAGGTGGATGAAGGATAAAAGAAGAAGGACATGATTCAATGGAACACGTTCACGAAGAAGAAGTAAAGGAAAAAGAAGTAGCATAAGAGGAAGATGAAGAAGAGAAGTCGGAAGAAGAAGAGTAAGAACAACAAGATCTTCATGTACATCCAAACACATCCATTGTAAGAATACAAAAGAATCATCCATCAGTTTATATTATCGGAAACAAATATGCAGGAGTTGAAACTAAAAGATGAATCCGTTCACTAGAGAAATTGAAGTTAGCACTACTATCCAAAATTGAGCCAAGCAGTTTTGAAGAAGACAACAAGGATGGATTTTGGATCAAATCCATGGATGAAGAGTTAGATCAGATAGAGAAGAATGACACTTGAGAACTGCTTCCAAGGCCAAGGAACAAGAATTTGATCGGTACAAAGTGGGTCTTCAAAAACAAATTGAACGAAGATGGATAGGTTACCATGAATAAAGCAAGATTGGTATGTAAAGGATACGCTCAGGTTGAAGGTATAGACTTTGAAGAGATGTTTGCCCCAGTTTCTAGAATGGAAGAAATCAGATTGATCCTCACTTATGCATGATCCAAGAATATTAAAGTGTATCAGATGGACGTGAAATCAACATTTCTAAATGGGGATCTAGAGGAAGAAGTCTACATTGAGAAACAAGAAGGATTCCAATTATCAGAAAATGAAAATGATGTTTTCAAGTTGAAAAAGGCCTTGTATGGTACTAAACAAGCCCCTAGAGTATGGTATTCCATACTGGAAAGATACTTACAGTAGCAAGGGTTTAGAAAAGGGAATGCAGACAACAATCTCTACATCAAGGTAAATCAAGATAATATTAGTTTAATTGAAGTTTATGTTGATGATATTATTTTTGGAAGTGATGATGACAGGATGAGACAAAAATTTGCAAAAGATATGAAGAATGAGTTCGTGATGCCATTTCTTGGAGAATTATCTTTATTTTTGGGTCTTCAGATATGTCAAACCACCCAAGGATTTTATATTTCTCAGACCAAGTATATCAGAGAAATGATAAAGAGTTTTAGAATGGAATATTGCAAACCAGTTAGTACTCCTATGCAAACTAGTTGCAAGTTAAGTAAAGATGATGATTCAAAGGCTACATATTAGAGGAAGTACAAGTCAATGATTGGAAAATTACTTTATGTGACCACTTCCATACTAGATGTGATGTAGGCAATTGCATAGGTGGCACGATTTCAAGCAACACCAAAGGAATCGCATGTTTTGGAAGTGAAGAGGATATTCATATATCTCAAGGGTACTGAATAGTTTGGATTATGGTATCCAAAAGGAAAGGATCTATCACTTTTTTCCTACACAGATGTTGATTGGGTAGGTTGCATTGATGATCGAAGAAGTACAAGTGGAGAAACTTTATGCTTGGGTGAGTGTTTGGTATCTTGGCTAAGTAAGAAACAATAATCAGTATCATTGTCTACATTCGAAGCATAGTATATTGTAGCAACAACATGTTGTACATAGGTCCCATGGATGAAACAAACATTGAAATATATATAGGTTGAGTATGATGATCTGATTTTGATATTTTGTGATAACACAAGTGCCATCAGTATCTCAAAGAATCCATTGATGCACGCCAAGACAAAGCAGATTCCAACCAAGTTTCATTTCCTACAGGAATAGGTTGCAAAGAAGAATATTAGAGTTGAGTATGTTGGGACCAAATAAAATATTTCATATATCTTTAGAATACCTCTTCCAAGGGAATCTTTTGAGTATCTTCGCCAAAAACTCAAAATAGTTTATTCCCCACAGTGAGTTTTGAATTATTTTCTTATATGTCATAGATTTACATGAGGAATCACCATGAAGAGGATATTTCAGTCAGTGGGAGTAGACCTGAAGGGAATTTATCCTTTTCCCTTGATGTCAAAGGGGGAGAGATTACTCATATGCATGTAGAAAATGCACAGAGGCACAATTCCAGGGGGAGTGATGGTCATAGGGGGAGCATGAAAGTTATGACTTCAATGTTACATCAGAGTGTTGCTAGAAATATTAAAAGGGGGAGATTGTTGATTATTTGGGTTGGTTGTCATTGATGTCAAACCTTTAAGAAAGTTCGATAGAAAATTCTGGTAGCCCTAGAAGTGTGGATAAGAGACCCATGTTTTTCTGAGGAATAATGTAATGAAGATCAATGAATTTGCAGGAAATAATTTCATAGATGGATAGTACATGTCGTGTCATTTTCGGTGATATGTGGTATGTCACGTAGTTCCTCATGGTTGAGGAGATATGTCTTAGTGAAGTTGGAGAACCCTCATGATTTATCTAGAAGACCCTAGAAGGCCAAGGAAGTAATTATTCTAGAAGCTCCTAGAAGAATTTTACTAGTCAAAGTGGTTATAACTAGGATTTAACCATGGGTAAGTTGTTGCAATAAGAAAATAATTAAAAATAAATTAGTTGCAATAATAAGTGGTGAGTTTGATATTTATGGTAAGCTAGTTGCAAATGGGTAAAGTAGTTAAAACTAGGTTATCCCTACAAGAAGGAAGTTGGGTAAAATAGTTAGAAGATAACCCCCAAAGGAAGCTACTTGGAGAGTATAAATAAGAGAGCAAGGGTCTCTCATTAGCACCTAATTTGAGCACATTGAATATCTCTTTTATGAAATTTTATGGGAAGATATCATTGATAAATCTATAACAGTGAGTATGAAGCAACGACAAGAGAAGTTGCAGGAGTCGAAGGGTCGATACTAAAGGTACTTAATTAGAGTTTTATTGAATAAATTTGTAGGTTGTAATACTATAAGGGTGGGGAGATTCGCAGGCCATAGTGGGAAAAAGCGTGGATACATGCAGGTTTACTGAAGACAAAGCACAGATTTGTTGCCAATGCTGAAGAAAAGGAAGATCAAATCTATCAGTGACAAGTTGCAAAGATGAGAAGAGGCTACAAGAAGGTTTAAGGTACAACATAGCTATCTACAGTAACAAAAGGTATGTTATATGTTTATCTAAAGTAGATCCTTTGTAAATGTTTCGATATGGTCATGGGAGATTGAGATCTTGTCCTTGAGGGATTGTTTGTTGTACGATATATTCTATATAAGACAGGTCTACAGAGATGCAATGCTACTATATTGGTTGTTTGTTGTTGCGATACTTCATTGGGAATATTTTTAAGACATATCCTATGTTATTTGGAGTATGGTTGAGGGTTTATGGTTTAGGCATAATGCTATCAATACAGGTTAGGTTTGCATAAAACTGAGGGTTTATTGTATGGTTAATGTAAGGGGTTCTTATATCACATGAGTTCAGTGAGACATTTGTATGAACCTAGTACATGGTTGTGTTAAATCTACTTGGATATTGGATGAGTATTGTTTCTATCAGATCAACTAGTTTGTGAACATATACAGAGTGATCAAACAATGAAAATTACTAAGATAATGACACAGACAAAGTGACAGAGACAACATTTGTGATATTAGCATATTTTTTTTTTCTAGTCCTCTAGTTGCAACAAATAGAGGCATGAGAATCCATGAACTGTAGTAGGGAAATGCGCAGACATCCACATGTTGTAGAATAGACAAGTCGCGGATCTGCAGGAAATGTTTGAAGAAGATTGATATAGGTTGTGGCAGGATTTCAATAATATTTACTACAGTGACAGTAACGGGCTGTCTACATTTGGAATTTATACTTCAGGGTGGTTGGACGAGGAAAGGATATGTATTTGTTTCCACCTTCCAGTTGTAGATGGAGAACCTACGGGGTTATAGCCTCCTTCTGGTTGTAGACAGAGAATTGGGGATTTGTAGCTTCCCTCAGGTTGTATGTTGAGAATCTAGTTGATTGGAGGCTCCTTCTAGTTGTAGCTGGAAAATAAAGGAAGTTGGTGCTTCCAATGAATGTACTTCTTAAAGACATATAAGAAAAAATATTTTGTGATGTTCTCCCACATTAGGTTTCCATGTAAAAATATTGGTGTACTGTGTATGTGTATGATTGCTCATTGTTCATGGTTTTTTTATTTTTCACATGTTGAATGATATTGGTAAACTGTTCATAAATATATATTGTGGTTAAAAAGGATTAAAAATCACTATTACTGATTCACCCCCCCCCCNCTCATGAATCCAACACTAGAGAATTTAAAGTGGGGGAGCATGTTATTTTGAAAGTGAAGCCCAAGAAGATCATATTGAAGTTGGGTCATTGTACAAAGACAACAACCCGATTCTATGGTCCATTTGAGATATTGGACAGAATAGGGCTAGTTGCATACATTATTTCATTGTCTACTTCCATGAATGTGCATAATGTATTTAATGTCTCTTTGCTAAAAATTATGTACATGATCTTATCCATGTTATTGATTGGCACTTGATTCAGGTAGAGCTAGAGGGAGAATTTTAGGTCAAGCTAGTGCACATATTGGACAGAAAAGTCAAAATGCTCCAAAATCGAGTTATAGAGTTGGTAAAATTTTAGTGGACCCGCTACGATCCTGAAGATGCCATGCGAGAAGAATACCCATAAATTTTTGAATAAATTGAAATTTTGATTTTTGTTTTGTATATGCACCAAGGAAAGTGCCAAAATAAGGGGGAGGGGAATATAATACCCCATTTTTTATTCCCCATATCAAATAATATATTTTGTTAATTTATGAAAGGTTGGAGTGCCCAAATAATTAAAAGAGGCCAACATGCTTAGGAAATGTAATGCTTTGATCATCATTAATACTAAAATACATAGTTGAATACTATATGGACAAGGACTAGAGTTATAGGGGGTTATTATTGCATGAGAGAGGGGGCTTAGGGGGATAATTTTTTTTATTATATTTTATTTACCCATAATTGATTTAATTGAGAGAATTGGTTACATGAGCTTCATGGGGAAGGCCATGTGGTTCTTGATTTCCAAGTAATTATATAAACCCATCTTTGGGATATTTTGGGGGTTCACACTCTTCATTATGTTCCCTCTCTCCATTCACTCTACACCCATTCATCATTCCTCATTCATTTTTATCTTGTCTTCGGAAAGAAAGAAAAAATTGTTGGAGAGGAGCCATTGTTTTGTTGGATGTAGTGATTGTTGGTGTATTCCAACCAAGATTTGATGCCTGGATGTCTGAGATGCATTGGAATGTGTCAAGTTTTTATCATAGCTGTGAATCCTGAGACTCCCAGCATGGATATTCTTGACCAGATGCACTTGATCCCTAGACAAGGTGGGAATCTTGAGGCACTACGTGGAAGATAAAGGGATGCATTCTCTTAGGTTGTGCATGATGGAGAGAAGAGAGATAGTGTACTTTGGATCATTGTGTGTTGAGAATCCTATGAGAGATTGAGTGATGATTGGTTTGGGAAACTGAGTGACACCTTGGAACCATCCTTGTGGATTCATATCCCTAGCTCGGGGGTGGCATTGTTGTTGGGACTTGGAACAAAAATGTCTACGATTGGGTGGAATGTCCTTGGTCTATAGCCACTTGGTGATTCTCTTCATTAAAGATAATTTCTCTCTATCATGGTTTCATTTACCTGTATATTTATTTCCGTTGTGTATTAATTATTATCTCTAATATTCATTTTTATAATATGCATGCTTATTGGTCATTGCTGTGTATGGAATTATATTCATTTATTTTATGTTGTATCATGAATCTTTATCTCTGCATGTGAATGTTTCATTCCTATTTATTAATTAAATTTTTTATCAGAAATTCAGAATCCGTTTTGAAGTTTTTAATTTGAAGTAATATGCCCAACTTGAGGGTGGCCGAGTATGTTACAGTCATCATCATTGTCATCATCATTTTCATCATCATGGTCATCTTCATTGTCATCATCATCATCATCACCATCATCATCATCGTCATCATCATCGATTGTCATCATCATGGTCATCATAATTGTCATCATCATCATCATTGTCATCATCAACATCATCATCGTCATCGTCATCGTCTTCATCGTCATCATCATCATCATTTCCATCATCGTCATAACCATCGTCAACATTGTCTTCATCATCATCAACAGCATCGTCATCTAATCCATATGATCATCATCTTTTCCATCATCATTTGTCATCATCATCATCGTCATAATCATCATCATCATTGTCATAATCATCATCGTCATTGTCATTGTCATGATCATGATGATGATCATCATCGTTTTCATGATGATCATTGTCATCATCATCATCATCATCATCATCATCATCACCATCATTGTAATCATCATCATCGTCATCATATTCATTGTCATCGTCATCATCATCATCATCATTGTCGTATTCATCGTCATCATCATCTTCGTCATCAACATCATCATCATCATCATCATCATCATCATCATCATCATCATCATCATCATCATCATCATCATCATCTCCATAATCATCATCATCATCATCATCATCATCATCATCATGGTCATGATCATCGTCTTAAAGGATAACATTCAACATGAGGTTCACCTTTGGGAACCCAAATCATTGGAGAACGCATTTAAGGTGGCAAGAAATGTTGAAAGTAAAAATATGGGTATGGCTACTAGAAGGACCAATCCTAACATCTATAGAGAGAATAATGATCCTTCTTCTAAAACACCTCAACCTACAAGGTTGACACCTCAACAATTGGAGGAAAGAAAAGAAAAAGGTTTATGCTTTAATTGTGACAACAAGTACAGGTAGGGACATAAGTGTGGTGAGAAGAAATTATTCTACATAGAGTGTGAAGAAGAAGAAGAAGAAGAACAAGAAACATCTCAAGATGAAAATGTAGAAGCAATTTCGTCTGAAGAGTTGAATCCCACGATATCGTGTAATGCATTGGTCGGAATTAGCACTCCTCAAACCCTCAAGATCGAAGGATACATCAAAAATAAAAAGGTAATAGTCCTAATTGATTCTAGAAGTACTCATAATTTCATTCACTATAAATTAGCCAAAGCTCTCAATTGCTTTGTATATCCAGCGCCAGAGTTTCAAGTAATGATTGCAGATGGAGGAACTATCAATTTCTCAGGAAAATGCAATAAGATCAATCTTACTATGG
>ML788761.1:63424-116649 GCA_009831015.1 Picea engelmannii | reverse complement strand
TATAATATATATTATATACAATATATGTAACATATATTATATATGTTACATATAATATATGTTTAACATATATTATTTATGTAATATATAATATATGTTTAACATGTATTATTTATGTAATATATAATTTACACAGTTCCCATCCCACACACACAAAAGTAAAACTAGATCCATGATCAGACCCCTATTTTTGAAACAGAGGCCAACCAAAACCCTATCGTGAGGAGGAGATGTGAAACAATTTTGCACAAAGGGCACAAAGGATCCACAAGACAGCCCAAGGAGGAGATATACAATGTTTTTTCACAGAGGGCAGAGAGGATCTGCGATACCACTGTGTGAGGAGGAGATCTACTTCGAGTTTGCATGGGGGAGGGAATGAAGGATTCCTTGGAATGCTGTAGATGAAACCTAGGAAATAATGGTGAGTTTAACCGCTTAATGGTCATATTTATTTGAGTCTTCTGTGACTTTGGTAATTATTTGATCGACATAATTGCATAGAGAAATAATCCTAAAACCTTCATAATTCTTAGGCTTGTTGATCTTGTGTATCAGAGCTATGAAGGGTGAGATATCAGGGCTAAAAATATCTTCACCCAACAAATTAAAAAAAAAAAACAAGAAAAACTCAACAATGTAGCCATCAAGACCTGGGATTTTATCCCTTTGAAGGTGCTCATTCACCATAGGTGCTTATGTTTTTTATTTTATATAATGGATCACTTGACCAATGAGGAAACGTCACATTGTTATCCCTCGTGGGTGTAGTCTCCTCCTTGGTGTTGATCCTTACCAATCAAAGTATCTTATCCAAGGAGCCATGCCATTATCTCTAATGGGTGCAGTTTCTTGTAGCCTTGTTAATCAAAATATCCCAACCAATGATATCTTTTACCCACTTTGATCTTGACCTATTGTAATCTCAATGGAATTTTCATAAATTTTTCCTTGGATATCTCCTGGAATAACTAAATATTAACCTCATCAGATAAAAATTTGGGAAAGTATGAACATATTCAGACTATCTCGGAGATATATTTATTCTCACTCTCTTTGAAAATATTTGAGCAACAATGAACCCCCAACTTTACTAGATATTTGAAACCTTTAATTTCCTACCCCTGAAGAGATTTTAGGTCCCAGATTGTGTTGTGGTTCTTCCTATGGTTAGTAAAGTGATTAAAAAATTTGGTGTTCTCATCACCGAGGCTAGACCAAACAACACAATTTTTTACCCTCCAATCAAATTCTTGGTCATGAATAAAAGTTTTGTCCTTTTAGATTTCAAATTTTCTAGACTTTGCAACTCTTGATTAAATAAAACTCCACTTGAATTATTATTCTATAAATTATAAATAGCCTTCTCTCTCCCCTTAAGTAGGTTAACCCTCGTTTTGGATATATCAATAGATCAATAGGTCAATTTTGTCTTGATACCTTTCAATAAGTTTTCAAATTGTCCATTGGCCAAAAGACCCATACCAACTCCATGTTCTTTCCACTCTCTTCTAACTAATTCATTGAATTTTTCCTCCACTAACCAAATAATATTAAACTTGAAAGGACTTGAGGGTTTCTCGTCCACATTCTCAACTTGTATAAATATGGGGTTGTAATCAGATCCACCACCAGAGTCCACCCAATGTCTATACTTGTCAACTTTGTGTAGTAACTCCTCTGCAACCAAAAGTTAATCCAATATTTTGGAAACACTAGCCCTCTTAGATATCTTGTGATGCTAGGTAGGTTTCATAACAATTGGTTCTACATACACTAGGTCAACCATTCCCAACTCATGAGGAGAATAATCTTCTAACAAATTCACCCTTGCAAAATTTCTGCAAACCTCCTCCCGAATAAGAGTAAAATTCAGGTCACCAACAATAATGATGTTTTTGTCCTTTATAATACACAGTGAGAAACAATTATCTTAGGATCTTATATTGTGGGAATATGGCCCATACATGTTCTCCAAAGAGACTTGTAAGTCCAATCTCTGAACCATGAACTCTTTGCACAAATCTAAAGGCATAATGAAGTTGTTAGTTAAATTTAAGCAATACCTACATGCCATGGAAAGACCCTATTAACCCCTAGTTGTACTTGTGTAATTGAAGGGTTAAAATCCAATGAGATTACATTACACTAGTTCCATTGTAGGTGAATCTATACATTGACATTGATCAAAGCTCATTCGAGAGTTACTTTCATCAGATTCCAAGAAATTTTTATTTTTAGCAACTTTTATTTTGGTATTTAGAGATCTAGGAGTATTGATACCTCGTTAAAAGCATTATAATGTAATAGAAAGATTTCTACTCAAGTTGTAGTATACCCAGGGGGGTAATATGAGGTACCTAGGGAGGTACCCAATGGGAATGTGGTTATGTATTATTAGTGGATTCCATTCATTGTAAGGTGGACTAGGTCCATTATATTATTAAATAAGGCCCACTATGGTGGTTAGATATAATAAATAGGCCTTCTAGAAGGTTCCTTCTATAGAATGTTCCTAGAATATAGATAATGTTATATAAATAAGTGTAAGTAATGTATTGAAGCATAGTGAATAATATTGTGAATGTATCAAGCATTGCTTGAGGAGTGTTATCCTTCCTTAAGGATTAATATATGGTGTTACCCTACCTCAAGGGTTTTCTCTATTTCTTGTGTTCAACATTTTGGTGAATGGTTTAGTTTATTCTTTTTGATATTGTGGGTTTATTTTGAGATTTACCTCCATATCTATTCAGGTACTTAACAATTAGTATTAGAGCACTTTCCTTGGCCAAAGAAAAGAAGCAATTTTTATCTCTTTTGTAGATTTTTTCAAGGGAAAAAAGAGGGAGACACACTTTAGGTTCAGATATGAAACATTCTGAGCATAATTTAGCCAAAATATTTGGATATTTTGATCCCTCTTGGAAAACTACCCAATTTCAAAAAAAAGATAAGATGAAACAAAGTTTGGAAAGTGAAGTTATCAACATTTTAAATTTGACAAATTTTCATGGTTTTTTTTTTTTCGAAAAAAGCCGTAGCATTTGCACAGTAAGTTATTTTTAAGCTTTAGCTTTTGTTGAAGATTTATTCGAAGAAATAAATGTTTTACTGGAAGAGATGATGGCCCTGGTATTGAAGAATTTATACAATCTCAAAAGTCATTATGGAAAAAGAAGTGGAAATATTTTGTAGACTCTGGTTTCAAAGATGATGCTCTCATATGGTGTAAATCATTTGACTATTATGAGATGATGTCATTTTTTGAGGAAGCGCTTGAAAGATTACTTTTATACATGTGGTCTCATATGAAGTGTAAGGATAAATACATAACCAAGGGTTTATTTTCATGTGGGAAATCTATATTACAGGTTCATGGTTGTATTCATAAAAAAAATGTAATTGTTTCTATTAACCCTAGTTGCCAACAAATTTTTTGAATGTTCAGTTGGTTAATAGATTGCAAGTTCCTACAAAGAAAATCCAAAGCACACAGGTTGAGGGTAAAAATATTCAAATTTTTATAGATTTGAAGATCACTAGATATAAATATGTGTTGCATTCTGATTTCCATGCTATAGATTTGGATTATGTGCATTTGTTTTGAGATATCCTTGGATGGAATCATTTGGTACAGTTAACATTATTGTGAAAAAGAAGTTTCTAAAACTTTGGTACAAGAAAAAGAAAACCACATTGAAGGATGTCTCTCTTATTCATAAATATGGGCCCATGGCGACTAGAAAATAATTTATTTTTCAATCCGAAGTTGAATCAGAGACAGAGTCTACAGAAGGAGATGAAGCAAAACCATAGGAAGGACACAATCATGAAGATAAGGAGATCATTGAATAAAAGGTGCAATGTGTTGCAGATTTGAAGAAAAAATAACATATTCCTACAGGTGTTGTATATCGCCATCCACATGATATAGAGAAACAAAATTCATCAAGGAAAGGGCATGATAATCAAAACACTTATGCACCAGTAGGGAACCATAAAGGAAAATGATTAAGAGGTGCATGGAGGCCTACTGGCACTACATGAAGACATCGGGATAGAGAACCAATCCCATGGAAAAACTGACAGGATGCAGATCAAGATCAGGGTGACAAGGAAGCAGTAGGACATCATGTTCATATTTGATTAAGATGGATGGATGGTCATACTTGGTACCACTTGGATACATTGCTTAGTCGATCACATTGTATGGTTTCTTCTTGTGTTTCAAGGATGAAACATGTGAAGGGGGATGGAATGTAGTATATCTATGGAGGTAATATTAGGTACCTAGGGAGGTACCCAATGGGAATGTGTTTATGTATCATTAGTGGAGGCCATTCAATGTAAGGTGGACTAGGTCCACTATATAATCAAATAAGGCCCACTATTGTAGTTAGATATAATAAATAGCATTTCTAGAATATTACTTTTTTAGAATGTTCCTAGAAGATAGATAATGCTATATAAAGAAGTGTAAGCAATGTATTAAAGCATATTGAAGAATATTGTGAATGTATCAAGCATTGCTTGAGGAGTGTTATCCTTCCTTAAGGATTAATAGATGGTTTTTCCATACCTCAAGGGTTTTCTCTATTTCTTGTTTTCAATATTTTGTTGAATGGTTTGGTTTATTCTTGTTGATATTGTGGGTTTATTTTGAGATTGATCTCCATATATATTCAAGTACTTAACAAATAACCACTCCATTCATGGATGTCACCGTAATATTGCATCATCTCAGTCATCAAATAATAGCACCATTTTAATGACACTCCTTGTTTACAGAACTTGACGACGGAGATAGGATCTAGAGTGCATTCACCCCTGGAGTAATCTTTCATGACTTTACCCACAATGAGATAGTAGTTACCACATACTTGCTCATGATTAATGGGCTTGATAAGTGGTCCGAGACCTCCATGTCTGATATCGAACCTATTGTATAGGTTGATATCTCCTTTCTTTTGGCCATTCTTTCCTGATCCTCATAATCCTTTGGATATGTCTTCTCCCTCCATTGGAACCCTGCCAACTAATGAATTATGTCAACATGGATAGGATATGATTTTTCCATCCATAAAGAACGATTGTGTACTCAAGTGATAAGAAACTTAGTGCACTTCACAACTTCCCCTGTAGTTCTGAAAATTGTCAGGTCACACAAATTCATTAGAGTGGACTCATTAAGTAGAAGATATGGAAGTTTCCACTACCATTCTAACTCTCCAAATGACAGGATGGTATAATCCATATAAGTGTCAAATTTCATTTGGGGAAACAAGTCCCCATCTAAAAAATCAACATCAAGTAGCCTCATTTGTTCCAAGTTTGCCTGTAAATATTTCAATATCTCAACTCTTAGATCATGGATATCTGGTTGAAATGCAATCGCCCCTCGAGATGTAGTATGACCCATGCTTGCGGACCTGAACTTATACATAAATAAAAATGGGTGACAAAGACATGGACATTGAATCACAAGATTCTCACTGGGCTCTAGAGTGAAGAATCCAGATAGTCGAACAGAAAAAAATTACTTGAACAAGGAGCGACCACTAGTTTATAGACAATCACGAGGAAGGTAGCATGAGACGATCATTAAAGTTCCATTAGGGAGGAAACCACATAATGAACTTGGCATTAATAATAAACATGATGGACAGACACAATGAAATCGAATCAATGAGTCAAGAATTAAAGAGAACAAAGATCAACACAGAATTGGTAGACCATGTTACCTGAGAAAATAACTACTTGGCCGACGATCAACCAAAAAAGTACGAGAAACATTTTGGACATAAATGAGTGTTGATGACACATATACGATGACGATGAAAAGGTACCAACTACATTTAAAAAAAAATATGATAGGGGCATAACAATGAATTGAACAGAGGAAGTTACTATATTCTGAAAGATATGACATGTTATCCCCCTAACCACAATGATGTGACCTGAAAAAGACAAAATGATAATGACAACTAGACTCTAGGGGTGAGCGATAGTTAAATGCATAAATGCTTTATTGGAAAAAAAGGAAAATGACAAAATAAAATGGAAACCTACCTACTTTGTTTACTCCCTGTTACATGAGCGTAGAGAAACTTTCTTCAATGAGAATATAGGTAGGGATTTAGGCGTGTGCCATTCACCCATTTCAGATGAAGAAAACGATCCAGTTTTGCTAGCTTAATATCTCATGACTCCATATTTTTCACAACTATAAAAGGTCCAAGCCAATGCATTTGTAACTTCCCTGGATGTTTTTGAAACTTACTTCCATAGAGAAATAATTGATCTCCTTACACAAAAGTATTTGTATTGATGTGTCTATCATGTCAATACTTATTTCTAGCCTTCTCCATAGTGTGATGAAAATGTGTTAGAAATTTGTCTTCATACAGTTCCAACAGCTCTGCAACTAATTCATCATATCTCATATGAGACACATGCGTAATGTATAAAATCAGAGTTATGAACTCAGTCGGGACTATTGATTCTCTCCCATATACCAATTAAAAAGGAGTATTCCTATGTAATTTCTTTGTAGTAGTTCTATAGGACCATAACAAAGCTAAAACTCTCTCATCCCAATCATCATGATTAACGCAACAGACTTTAGTTAATCCCTTCTCTAGAATTTTGTTGAATGATTCCACTATACCATTGGCTTGTGAATGATACAGTCTACTCTTATGATGTTGAATAATAAATTCTCGAGTGATGATGGTTTTTGTATCACCAATGAAATGTGCACCTTGGTCACTGGTCAAACTTATAGAAAACCCAAACTAAGTAAAGATATTCTAAAAAATGAATATGGCTGCCATATATGTAGGACAATCCCTAACAAATTATGCTTCAGCCCAGTAGGTGAGACAATATGTTGCAGTGATGATATACCTTTCCTTTGAGTGCTTAGTTGGCAGGTTGATAGGTCCTATGATGTCAAGTACCCATTTTTCAAAATCTTGAAGTGATTGAACAAGATGTAAGGGAAACGCATCCCGGCATGATGACCTAAACCCTATTTAAAAGACATCACATGCTCTGGAATAATCCTTAGCATCTTTGAATACAATTGGCCACCATAATCCTGCTTCAAGTATCTTCTGTGTGACCACCTTCACTCCAACTTGTCCTCCCATAACTCCACTATGACCTTCCCACAATGTCTCAGGTCACTCATGATCAAGTATGCATATTATAACGATGCTATCCAATCCCAACTTATATAGTTGTTCTACAATCAGTTGATATTTTGCAACACAAAAAATTAGGTGCTTCTTCTCAGTTGCAGAATATCCATCAGGAATAGTACCAATAGTTAGAAATAATGCAATATAAGAAATATAATACGGGATAGATTAAATTTTGAATAAGTTTGTATCTGGGAGCTAGTCATCCATAACTCCACCACTTTCTCCTGAATCTAGCTGAGACGATGACATCAAAGGAAAAATCATGAAAAACAAACAACCACCTACAAATCCTTCATTCTAACATAGGCTTATTGACTAGATATTTCAAAACTAAATGGTCAGTAAACAATTTAAAATGATATCCTAACAAATACTATATAAACATTTGCAGATCATAGACCAATTATAAACCTTCCCTTTTAGTAGTATTATAGTTGCGCTCGATGTGTGAAATATTTCTACTAGAAAAATAAATAGGGTGATCCATATTTCGTTCACTAGGTTGTGCAAGTACAATACCTAAAGCAATGCCAGAAGCATCGATGTGAAAATGGAATCCTTCCATTTAGGATATATCAAAAATGGATTAGTACTCAACTTTTCTTTGATAATGTTGAAATCTTGATCACACTTGGCATTCCATATGAAGACTTCAAATTTCTTTAGCAACTTCTGTTGGCATGTTTTGCAGGAAAGAGTATGCTTGTCATTGATTACAAGAATAGAAGGTGGAGTAGAAGGAAGCGTAAGCTCAAGAGGAGGAGCAAACAACAAGCAGAGATCACAACTCAGAAAGGAAAGCGCAATACAGAAGCGACTGGATATTAAAGCTCAGAAGAGACGGCACGATAAAACTCGGTTCAAATAAAGACCATCAGATATGCAAGCCAGATCAACGGTAGGGATGAATTGTGGGGAGAGAAAGATAAATTAAACTACTCTCCAGTTACAATCCTGCAATATGTCTAGATCGTCAGATCTCATAGCTTCAAATATCTACGACTATGGTTGATCCATCAAACAATGAGTTTAAGTCAGATTAAATCACGTCCTTCGGATGCCCAATCACCAAATATACGACAGGGATGGATTACGGAGATTGAAAGGAGAATTAAAAATCACACTTGTTCCCATGCTGCAATTAGTCAGGACCATCAGGTATTATAGCTTCGAAGATCAATGATTGTGGTTAACTCACCAATATCGCACATCTTCCCATTGCAGAGTTGGGTGACGAGTTAAAACACTTGCAGATTGTGGTCGCACAATCATTCTTGATCATGGATCTATTTTAAGAAACTTCACAACCGTTGGATCACTTTTGAGTGGAAGGACAGGACAAGCGAGAAAAATGTTTGAGAATTCGATTATGCGAATTCGTGTTAGTTGTTAGATCACTTTCAAGTGGAAGGACAGGATAAGCTAGTAGAGCTGCAACGTTGACAGATCAAGTTTTCGATCTAAGATCCTGATTGACGAACAACATTTAGTTCGGGTTTAAATATACGAGGAGGTTATGCTCCAGAAAGTTTGAGATTGGAAAAACCCGAAGCCTGGAAATCCGAAATGAATCAGAACTATCAGATTTGGAGGACATACAAGGACCATTGGATCAGTGTTGTTGGTCAGCAGACCATGTCAGAAGACCACATTGGTAGATCAGGTCAGTAGACCATGTTAGAGAATACACATGGCATAATAAGATGATGACAAGTGTCAAGAATAAATTGGCTCGTGCCATGTCAACAAGTGATGTAAGCAAGTTGTGTCACTCCTGGAGAGTTTATTCGGGAGTTTTACCACCAAGAAATGTCAAAAGTCTCGAAGTCATGAAGGACGAATATCTGAAGTCACTCTTAGACATTGATCTAATATACTACCCTGACTGTTATATCAATGAGATAATGAGATGAACATGTGTCACATCAGGAGATCTATGTCGACATCAACGAGAAAATGTAAAAGACCACGTCAGTAGTCTATGTCAGCAAGGACACATGGCACTGTCAGAGAACAAAAAGTGTTAAGTTGAAATCATCAATTCAAGTATGTGAAAATCAAGAATCAGAGTGACACATAGCAGCTACTCAGCTCATGAAACATCATCAAGTGACACAAGAGTTACGTCACTCTGGGATTTTTTCTTAGGGAGTTTTACCACCAGCACTCACCCAAAGACCCGAAGTCCTGAATGTCGAAGACTCGAAGTGGACATGAGACGTCCGATATGAAGATCACTTTGGGAGTAGTCTCATCTGTTGATCTACTACAGTGGAAGGATAGTGTAAGTGAAAACGTTAGCCGAAAATAAGAAGTCTCCACCGTCTTATGAATGAATCAGCAGGTGATCACTCCAGAGGAAAGAACGGGTTGAGATTTGAAATATCTGAAGTCTTGAGACCTGAGGATATATCGACCATTAATTCGAGAGGGACCAACATCAGAGTCTTTTCATCTCTAGAAGATTGACATACGGAGGAAAGAAAGGGTTGAGACTCGAAATCTACGAAGTCTGAAGACCCAAAGGATATCTCGACCGTCAATCTGATGTTGGGTGTACTATCGACCATTGATCAAAATATAGTGGAAGGATAGCGTAAGAATAATAGACAAAGTTGTGCAGTAAAAGGTGGCCATACATCTCATTGCTTGATTAAGTCCTGGATGTTAAATTAAGTAATGAAGGATGACTGTAAGGATTAATGCTAACCATTGATTTGGTTCTGAGATGTAATGTGAACCATCTGATCTGTTTGGAAATTCTGATTCGGAAGTTTCGAAAGGTTTGAAACCCAAAAGTTTTGAAGGGAAAAGTGTCGAAGTTACAACAATCATCCATTTCAGGAGAATGAATCATGTCCATTGAATTGATAAGTTCTCAAGTGATCATTAAGACTAGGCGTATGGTCACCGCCAGTGATCACGTGAAGGAAAGGGCTTAGAAGCCAAAGAAGCCATAATTGACTGGTTGTAACTGACAAAGAAGATGAAGAGTTTTGACTACCAAAGAAGCTAAGGAATTTCGGCATAACGCTCACTGATGATGAACTCATGGTGCTAACCACCAGAGATGAAGAGGAGTTGCAATGATCATCAGGTAGAGGAATCGACGTGAGAAAGGATGGAAGACAGAGTAGTGAGGGGAATCTGTTGGTTAGCTATGCAGTTGTGAGGAAGAAACGCACTGAACAACCTGTAGGGAAGAACAATGACATAGTGAAGAGCATGTAGAGTCATAGCACATAGTGGTGAGATGGTGCACAGAGCATAAAATGCAAAAGAACAAAAAGCGTAGGAGATGCGAGCAGAGAGACACTAATGCAGGCAGAGCAGAGCAGTATAGCAGAACAATGATGAGACTGGTAAGCCATAGATAAATGTTGTATCACTATGATAAATTCAAGAAAAGAAAATATTTATATTTTAGCGTGGTAGGGAGGTGCTAGGGAGGACTGGTGGCCTCATAGTTTCAAGTGGGTGCTTGAACATAGGGAGTTGTAGCTTCCATCTAGTTGCAGCCAGAAAAACCAGGGTGGCAGGGTGGTGCAAGGGAGAAATATTGTTCTCTGTTATACATGTTGGTGCTTGTGTGACTAGAAGTTGGTGCTTCCATCCAGTTGGTGTTGGAACACTCAGGGAGTCGGTGCTTCCTTCTAGTGGGTGCTAGAGAAACCAGAGAGTTGGTGCTCTCAGCAAGTTGTTGCTTGTAAAACAGAGGTTGTAGCCTCAAGAAGAGTTGGAGCTCATAAGAATGATAATGAACAGAAAATAAAGATTACTTATCATATCAAGAAGAGGTTTTTCCCTTGATGGGATTCCTCAGGAAATATCTATATCTGTATATTTCATGTGTGTGATTGATGTTGAATATTCTATTTCTTAATTCCCTGCTTTATTGTGATCATCATTGATTTTTCTATAAAGATTTTAAAATGGGCATAATTGTTTAAGCACAATAACAACTGATTCACCCCCCCTCTCAGTTGTCCAACAATTGGTATCAGAGTTGGTTCCTTTTATCTAAGGGTATATCCTAGAGATTAAACATTAATAGCCATGAAGGAACTTCAACTAATAAGCCCCCCCTGTTCAATGGAACAAACTTCGACTTTTGGAAAGTTAGGATGAGAACCTACATAATGGCCCTAGGTGAAAATGTCTGCGATGTTGTAGAGACTGGTTATGTAAAACCAGTTGTACTAGCTTTTAAGGATGACAAGATAGAATCCAACTTCAATGCTAAGGATATGAATGTTATTCTGAGTGGGCTTGCAAAAACATAATTTGTAAAAGTTATGCACTTATAATCTGCCAAATAAATGTGGGACAAACTCATCAGTAGTTATGAAGGTAATGAGAAGGTAAAGGATGTCAAGCTTCAAACCTACAGTTTACAGTTTGAACAACTAAAGATGAAAGAGGTTGAAACTATTGGAAAGTAATTTCTGAGAGTTGAAGAACAACTAAATGAAATGATAGGACTTGGTGAAAAAATTGAGGATGTCTCTTTAGTTGAGAAAATTTTGAGATCTCTACCAGATAGGTTCAACCCAAAGGTATCTGCTATAGAAGAACTTAATGATCTAAAAGATTTTTCTATTAACCAACTCCTAGGAACTATGACTGCCTATGAAATGAGGATAGGTAAATATAAACCCACCTCTAGAGAATCATCATTTATAGAAGATAAGAATGAGGATTCTGAGCCATATGAAATTGAATAAAAATTTGTGAGAAGACTAAAGAAAGGATCACGCAAGTACCAAGGAAAATTTCCCTTCAAATTTTTTAACTATGGAAAGATAGGTTAATTTTCATCTAAGTGTCCACACAAGAAACAAGATCAGAATTCTGAAGGTGAAAAGAAGTACAAACCCAAGAGATTTGGTAAAAAGAAAATTCTATGTGTAAACAATGATGTCTATTTGGAAGACACAGATAGTGACTCTTCCTGTGAAGATAATATTAATGACTTTATGCTTATGGACAAAGAGGATTATGATAATAAAGGAACATGAATTGATGCTGACAATGAAGAAGTTGTGGTTGACTTTGAAGGAGAACTGATCAGTGCTCTAGAAGAATTTGCTAGACTCAGATCTAAGAAGACAAATAAAAAACAATTGTTGATATAGTTCGAGAAAGACAATAAAGGACCTGATGAAGACTTTGCCCTGCTAAAAGTGGAATTAGAAGAGGCAAATAAAACAGAGGACATTCTGAAATAGAATCTATAAGAAAATAAGCCAATATGTGAATCCTTGGAAGAAGAGGTAGTAAAAACCAGAAAAGAGATGGAGAAGTTTAAAACATTATATCTCCAAAATCTTCCAATAATTAAAGCCACAACAAAACTTAATGACATTCTGAGAAAACATAGATCTCCTTTATTGAAGACTGGTTTAGGTTATGTAAATGGTTCAAGAAAAAAACAACCAAAAAGAAAAGAGACAGTAAAGATGTTCAAGTTCCAAGACAATCAGACCATGAGAGTACTCTGTCAGCAAAAGATAATAAAGACAATATTATCCCTGATAAAAAACAAAGAGATCAGAAGATGGAGAAACAAATGCCAAGAAGAAGGCCATCCTTCAGGTACCAAAATTTCTTTCATGGCTACTGGTTTTATTGTTCTAATTTTGGTCATAAGATTGTAAATTGTCAAATTAAGTTTAAAGACATGCAACTAAGGAGGTCAATAAATAAACAATATTTACAACATAGAACTAAGCAGCCAATGAATATACAATGTAGCACCAATCACTTTGACCTACTGAACAATGAGCTCAAATTTTATAATTGTCATAACTTCGGCCACAAAGTTGCAAATTGCCATCTGAAGAAGTACAAGGCAGACCCAAGGATAAATCCTTTAGCTAGAAATTCCATCACATGGAAAAATAAGGATAGTGAAAAATGTGGTCTAGTACTTTCATCTCAAAAAACAAAAACACCCCTGGTATATAGAAAATGTATGTTCCAAGCACATGACTGGAGACAAGGATAATTTTTTGTCTATAAGTAAAAGAAAAATAGGAAATGTAACCTTTGGAAATGATGAACCATGTAAAATCAAGCGTAAAGGGATGGTGAGTTTGAGTAATGGTAAAGGAAAATCCCAGGATGTTCTTCTTGTAGACGGGATGAAACATAATTTTCTCATTGTAAGTCAAATGTGTGACAGAGGATGTGAAGTGGTGTTCACTTCCAAGGATTGTAAGATAAAATCTGTAAATTCAGGTCAAGTGGTGGCTAAAGTCATAAGGATAGAAAATAATGTATATGTGTTGAAAGAAGATAAAGAAGAGTGTCATCTAAGAAAACATGATGAAAGTTGGTTATGGCATAGGAGATTTGGACATCTAAACTTTGACCACTTATCAAGCTCAAAAAATCTTGAGGCAATAAAAGATCTTCCAAGAATATCAAATCCACAAGACTCTGTGTGTAAACCCTGCCAAGTAGGAAAGCTAACCAGGACACATTTTAAATCCAAGAGCTCTTCTTCAATAGAGAAACCACACCAATTAGTTCATATGGATTTATGTGGACCATCAAGACAGGAAGGCACAAGGAAGGAAAGATACTTTATGATGATCATTGATGATTACTCCAGACTTACTTGGGTTTCTTTTCTCAAAGAAAAAGCTGAAGCATTTGAGAAATTTAAAATATTTAAGGCTTTAAATGAGAATCAAACTGACAAGAGGTTAAAGGAAGTAAGATTAGACAGAGGAGGAGAATTTATGTCAAGTCATTTCATGGAATTCTATGACAAACATGGGATCAAGAGAGAATACACAATCCTAGGAAATCCACCAAAAAATGGAGTAGTTGAGAGGAAAAAAATAACAGTTCAACAAATGGCCAAGTCAATGATGAATGAGAAGAACATTGGTCAAACTTACTGGGTAGAAGCAATACACACATTAATCCATATTATTAACAAATCCCACCTCAGACCACATAATGACAAGACACCTTATGAACTGTGGTATGGAAGACCTACTTCAATCAAACACTTCAAAGTCTTTCGGAGTAAGTGCTACATAAATATTAATAATGAAAACCTTGGCAAGTATGATGACAGGGTTGATGAAGGCATATTCTTAGGATATGCTACCAATAGTGAAGGATATAGATGCTTTAATAAAATATTGCATAAATTAGTTGATTCCATTGATTTAAAGGTTGATGAAGGAGTTCTAGTAAGAGAGGTGAGAAATATTGAGTCTACTACAGAGGACACAGTTGAAACTGAAGATGAACAGGTCCAAGAATCAGATGGAGAAGAGACACCTAGACAAGAAGATTCAATACATCAATCAACATCAAATCCTTACTCCAGAATTTCTCAAAAGAATCATCCTGAAAGTCAGATAATTGGTGAGAAAGACAAAGGTGTACAAACTAGGAGAAGGATAACCAAAGACACCGATCATTCACATATGGCATTCATATCCATGGTGGAACCCAAGAACTTCAATGAAGCCAATGAAGATGTAAATTGGTTAAAATGAATGAATGAGGAACTGGACCAGATTGAAAAGAATGACACTTGGGAACTCGTTCCTAGGCCAACAAATAAAAATGTAATAGGATCCAAATGGGTCTACAAAAATAAGATGAGTGAGAAAGGAAATATTGTAAGAAATAAGGCAAGATTGGTATGCAAATTACTCAGAGGTCTGAAGGATTATTTCTTTCTCAGGAGAAATATCTAAGAGAAATGTTGAAAAGGTTTCAAATGGAATATTGTACACCTATGGTCACTAGATGAAAGTTAAGAAAGGATGATGACTATTACACATTATTTTGGTCACTCTAGTGATGTCTCTACAAGTGATGTATTCAGGCTCCCACAATGACTTTTTTCCTAAGAAAAGTGACTGTTGTCTTCTTCCAAAAAACACATTTTTAAGATGAGTTCACAGGTGGCCTATGTTATAGGGTGAAAAAATAATTTATTCTCGCAGGAAACCCATACTTTGGGTGTGAACTGTTCGCAATCTTCTCTATAGGTAGGGTGCAAACCTGTTTTTAATCTTGGAAAAGAGAAGAGTTCACGAAGGTTCTAGAAGGGAATCTTCTAGAAAATGAGTTGGCATTCACATGGTTGGCATCCTACTGACTTCTTAGATTTGGTGGGATCATCCTCATCCATTTAACCATCTCTCCTTCTCCTATATATTGAAAGGTTTCTCATGGAAAAGGTTAAGAAAGATTGAATGAAGAACTGGTGAAAGAATTGTGTGAAGAACTCTGTTTGGACAGAAGCTTGAAGACTCTATTTGGTGTATCAAGTTGTATTGGATCTTCTTCATGCAAATGTAGAGAAAGCGTGTGTGTTGGAACCAAGGGTCATTGAAAGGAAGCTTGCGACATCAAGGCGATCTGGTTGTATCTTCTACTTTTATTTAATATAATACAACGACATGTGTCTTTCCCATAAAATCAGTCTTATTTTATTGCATAACTCCTTGATAATATGCATAGGTTGACATTGAATATACTTTGCTATCTTTTCTTTGGTTGGTTTGTGTTGTCTTGGACCTAATTTCACAAGAACACCGGAGTGAAGCAGGAACAACAGAGACCTAAGGAAGTGACACAAAGGAATGTCACTCATTCCTTCTCAGTAGTAGATTCAATGACCGCAACTTAGAGAAAGAGTCATGTCCTGTCATGTTTTGTTCTAGATCTAGGTGGATCTAGGGAGATCTATTAGTGTCCACATCTACCGATTTATCCACTAACAAAATTGGCGACTCCACTGGGGATACAACCCATTCTGGTGGTTTTTTCTTGGCCATTTTCTCTTGACTTACCCTTTTTCGTTCCCGATCAATCTTTGAGTCTTGAGCAGATCTTTACAAACTCCTTGGATCTAGAAATTTCCTCAAAAGTTCTGTCATTTTTCTAAAATTCGTGTGATTACAAACCTTCTCGCACTGCACCTTTCTGTAGCCTATGAGAATCACTAAAGTTTTCACCCTAGTTTTCAGTTCAGTGTGAACTTCTCGCAACCTGCCTGTGTCTAGCCTACGAGAATCCTTAATTCTCGCATCGTACCCCATTGCCAGACTGAGAACTCACTTGTAAAATGTTTGGATTAAGTCTTTTGTTTCTGCAGATGCCCAGATTTGTTTGTGTCTCTAGGAAGAACTTCTCTGGCCAGTGATTGAATGTTTCTTGACTTCAAATCTTGTGAATGATTAGTTTTTGGAAATGGAAATCTTTTCTTGATCATTTTTTCTCAATTTTTTCCTCTTGACCTTTTCTTAACAAGGGTATAGTCTCTGATTCTAAAATACGAGTGCTTGTTTGGTTCGGAGCCTTTGATTGGATTAAAAGTTGAGATTAATTGTCCTTTTCAATTTCCTATTACTTGGAAAATTGTTACCCATGTGCATTTGAAAAGACTGGTCTTGTTAGTTTGTTATTTTTATCTTCATTGAAAGATCGATTTGGGTGTTTGTTGAGTATTTATTTTTCATTGGTTGCTTACTTTTTCTTAGTTCCATCCCTTTTGCTTGGTTTCTAATAAAAAATTAAATACTTTTTTATTTTTTGTAGCGACCTTTTATTCAAAAAATATTGGCATTCAAGTATTGAAAGACAATGAATAGGGAATTTGCATTGTTCATGATTGTTTGATATTACATTTCAGAGAAGATCATACATCGTAGTTCGCATTGTTCCAGAAAACTCCTCTATCCCTCCTGTAAATAGGATTCATCGAACAATTTTTTTTATCATTCATCCTTATTTACGCATTGTTGGGTCAGAGTCTCACACAACATCAATTACGAAAACCTTTAATAATATGGCACAACTTTAAAATTCAACTAGTAATTTTTTCTAGGGCTCTTTTGCACCAACATTAGCTAGGCTAGAGATTTGGAATGGGCAGTGAGACACACTCTCCAAAGCAAAAAACACACAATTGTATCTTGTGATAAGGAGTGTCAAATTCCATTTGCAGTATTTTGTAGTGGGAAGCCCTTCTCACACAAGGGTCAAACCTGAGGTCACGTTGAGATTGACAGAGTTACTCACCCTTCTTTGTTGATCTCGATGTAGAGATTGCACGTATTACGGGGGTCACTTCAAGGTATACCCACAATGATGAGTGGAAGCCTCTCAAGTTGATTTTGGGCTAGATACCCTTCCCTTGCATGTGGATCATACTGTCGACTGTTCCCCCAGGAATCATTGTTGTTTGTGGTAACCTTAGTAGCCTATGTTCTTAGGGTCTTACACAAGGTGACTGTGAAGGGGTAAGTCTTCACGGTACCTGGAATTGACCTTGGCCAGACTCACTCAGGCTCCTTGGAGGGTATACCCACGATTGTGTGTGGGAGCTTGCACCAGGGTGTAAGTCCGTTAAGCAGGTCGTCAATGTAACTTTTCCACCCTTGCCTAGCCCCTTCTCGTCTCATCATTGTGACGTTGGATTTCATCACCAACCAGTGACTTTGGAATTAGAAGGTCTTGTTTGCTTGGCTTTGCTTCCTAGATTTTATTAGCGCATGTTGTTTTTTTACCCAAGTTGGCCATAGAATTTATTTTGTAAGATTCTAACTCGATCACAATTGATCCTCCACGCCATTCACGTAGAGTGTAAGGCCTACCCCTAGAAAATATGGAAGGTTCTCAACTCTTGCCTACCAACTCACCTGAGGGCTCTCCTCAATAGAGTGAATTCCAAGAAATTGCCACTCCACAAGTGGAAAGAACTAAATCTTTAGAATGGTTCCGAATTACCAATTCTCGTGAGGACTTTCGAATTCCTCCCAACTCCGAGAGACGTATTGTTCGAGTGAATTATTCCATAGAAATAGTTGTTCAGTCTTCTGAATTACCAACCGGACCTTTCACAGGACCTGAGGGTTAAGATCGTTTTTGGACTACTGGCAATTTTAGATGGGATCTCTTTGGCTCAGGAGCAGGCATTGATATCATTGTCACACCTGAGTTGCCCTAAACATCTAATCTAGATGCAATACCTTTTACTATTGCCTATTATTTTCCTAGTACAGATGCTCCACCAGCTAACCACATCTTGACTATCCCTCTACAAATGATCCATTACAAAATGGTCCCAGATACTATGAGTCCTCGCACCGGGATTACAGCGGCTAGCCATGCTCCCATTGGCACACCGCTTTCACCTAGATTCACCCCAACACTTCCGGTCGGATATCATGCGTTGAATGCTTCTATTCCTACTCCTACATAAATCTCATCCGAGACTCCTGGCGTGTCCACTCCTTCTGGGAACCATCTTGTTCCCAGTTTCATTCTAACACTTACTTGAACCCCTTTCAGAGGACCTCTTCCATCCTCTATTGGAGACACTGACCTTAGTGGAACCATCCCATCTTTCACACCTAATTACCAGATTCCTGTCAGTGGACAATTTCACCAAGGAGGCCAAACCCAATCCCCTTTTTCAAGACAAATCCCAATTGGGATGTGACCCTTGATTGGAGGGAAACCCCCACCTCCCCAACCCTATGGACAAAATATACCTCCATCCTTGTCCCAGTATTGGAATTATCTTATTCAACATAATCCTCACTCGACTGGGGGGCAACATCCTCAAGCTAGCTCCTTCATACCCCCTAGTATAGGCCAACCATATCTAGGTATGTCCAATCCTATTTGGGGCTCGAACACTCAACCCTACACCCCTGTTCAAGGAAACAACCCCAACCAATACAACCCTATGAATTACTTGCCTCCACACCAACAACCGAATCTTCCTAGATCTTTTCATTATATGCAAACTGCTTATGGTCCCACTGGTCTACCGACGGGACTTCCTCTCCAAAGTCACCAGTACCCACATGTGAATAGACAGTTTCCCTTCTTATCCACCATGGACCTCTCTGATCTGTCGAGAATTTTAAATGATCTGATCCGTCACTCTCCTCAATGGCCCACCATACCATCCAAACTACCATCCGACATCCCTAAATTTGATGGTAAACCGGGAGAGGAGCCGAACAATCATGTAATGAATTTTCACCTTTGGTTCTCATCCAACTCCTTGATGGATGACTCTATTTGTTTATGCCTTTTTTAGCGAGCCCTCATAGGTTTCCCCATGAGGTGGTATATAGATTTACCATGAGGCTTCTTCACCAACTTCAACACCCTCGCTATGGCTTTTCTCACCCACTACCATTTATCGATCCGCTATGAAATGAGAACTGAAATTTTGAGTTCTTTCAAACAAACCAAAGCCACTCATATCTCTTCACATTCATGAGTGGCGACAAAGACGACGTCTCATCAAACTTGAACTTCCTGATCAGTTGCTGGAAGAGTGGTTCACAAAATCATTCTTGAATGACATCGCTCGTGACATCGCCATGGATGGAGTTGTCACAGAAGAATAGGCAATCAGTCGTGCTCAATACCTCGACCTCGTTTACTCACAAACAGGTACTCCTTACTACTTACTCCTTGATGCACCTTGTCCTTCTACTTATGCTACTTCAACTACTCCTGCTGCTTCTCATGTAGCTAACAGTTTGATTGGCTCTTTATTGTCGTGCGATTGACTCCATTTTTTGACGCTGCCTCACATTTGACGAAGCCGAGAAAGCCCTGAATGACTACCATTCTGGAGCTTGTGGTGGTCACATGTCTGGGTATGCTACTGCACAAAAGATCATATGAGCGGGGTATTTTTGGCCTTCTTTATTCAACGATTGTATAATTGTTGTCCAAAAATGTCATGCTTGCCAAACCTACAACAATAAAATACGACCACACCCTGCTCCTCTACACCCCGTGGTCTCCGTTGGTCCTTTTGTGAAATGGGGTATCGATTTCATGACATGTCACCCTCACTCGGTCGGGGGGCATGGATAGATTATTGTAGCCGTAGATTATTTTATGAAATGGGTTGAGGCGATGCCAACATTCAAAAATACCAGAAGGACTGTAGGATTATTTATATTCAATCACATCATTGCTCGGTTTGGTGTTCCTCAAGCTATCGTTACTGATCACGGTAGCCACTTTAGAAACTTCATGATGTCTGAACTCACTGAAAAGTTGGGTCTTCACCATGAAAACTCAACACCCTGTTACCCACAAGCTAACAGCCAAGTTGAAGCAATAAACAAAGTCCTCATTACCATGCTTCGACGAATGATAGGGATTCACAAAACAAGTTGGCACACGATGTTGTTTTCAAAATTGTGGGCTTACCAGACATCCGTTAAGTCTGCTACCGGGTTCACACCATTCTAGTTAGTCTATGGTCTAGAATACATCTTGTCGATTGAATGTGAGATACCCTCCCTAAAACTAGCCGTCAAACTTCTCCCAAACACTTATGCCAAAGAAGAACGCCTGTTGTATCTCATGCAATTAGATGAAACCCGTCACGATGCCACCCTAGTCATAGAAGCCCAAAAGAAATGCGTCAAATCCCAATTCGACAAACATGTCAAGCCATGAATTTTCTCTGAAGGTGATCTGGTTCTCCTTTACGAACAAGATCGGGATATGCTAGGAGCCGAAAAATTTGAAGCTATGTGACGAGGTCCTTATATCGTCAAATGAGTTTTGGATAAAGGAGATTACGAGTTGATGGACAACGACGGTATCCCTTTGAGTGAACCTAGAAATGGGTTTTACTTAAAGAAGTACTATGCTTAAGATCATCTATGCATGAGTGCTTTTATTTTATTGTATCATACTTGTTGTGTATTACTTTAGTATGCTTTTTCATTATTTGGTCTCTGCTCTCGACCTCTTATCTTGCATTGTGCTTGGTTTCCAGATGTCGGAGTCTTCGCTACCCACATTAGCTTCATTGATGGTGCTAGTCGTAGTGCTCAAAACCTTGATTTTGTTGCATGGGCAATGTATGCCCCTACAAACAAACTTATCAGTCTACAAGGTGTGTGCCTCGGTCGTGCGACCAATAATATTGCAGAATATAGCGCCACCATCGAATTGTTTATTGATGTTATTTCACTTGATATCAACCACCTGGTTATACGACTCGATTCAAAGCTAGTAGTACTACAGTTAAGTAATGTCTATGCTATCCGAAGTCCTACTTTATTACGGGTATATTTACGAATTCGCCTCTTGGAACATTATTTTGATTATATCAAATACCAACACATTCCTAGATGTCTAAATACATTGACTGATGCCTTAGCTAACTATGTGTTAGACAGACATTTGGGATATTTATAAACCAATCACACATCACTTGTATAACACAACACAAAATAAGTCGGTAGAAGCCGTATATATCTATATAATGATCAAAAGTTTTTACAAAAAGTTTATGTACAAGGATCAAAATCTCAAAATATGAAGCCTATAGCTTCTACAAAATAGCATCACGGATGACCCTCATGATAACACACAACTTCTTGGGATACCATACGGAGCATTCGACTGAGAGACTCAGACATGCCCATAGTATGGCGCTGGTAACGTCTTGGGATCTCCCCAATAGCAATGTCTGGGACATCCGCGGTCAACCCCTCTAAGTTCTATTCCACTGCCTCGTAGTCTTCATCATCCCATCTCGCCACTGGAGCTGCTTCTCCTCGCCTTTGAATAGGAGACATTCCCGAAGGTCGATACAGCCCCACATCTGTGTGATCAAAAATAAATTTTTGATTAGTCCTTGGATAAACATAAAAACATTTCATACAATGAAATTTGCAAAAACATTTAAAAAGAACAAAATGTGTACTTCTCACCTAAGTCACCCCACTGAGCATCCTCAGGTAGGACCAAATCTGGATCCCCTTGGAAATCCAAACTTCCATATGCATAATCTTCGATCATCAGTATCTGGGGCCTCAACCAGTCAAACATTGAATCATTATACTTGATTATAGGCCCTGCTACATGTCGAGCCATGAGGTTACACCACCTCAGCATCCTCAAATCCTGTGGGGCCGGCAAACTCCAATCAACCTGTAGTCGTAGCAGTGGAACCCTCTCGAGGAAGAATGACACCAAAAGTGACCCATACCCAAATTGATTCAAGTCACCCCTTCTGCACTTTGTAAGTTGTCTCTTCATACTGCAGAGAACTGCGTCCGACCAGTTGAAAACGCGAGGCTCTGTTCACTCTATGGCGTATTGGAAATAGCTCTGGAGAGCCATGTGCAGATCTGCGCTTCCAGCCATGCATGCAATAGTAAACAAGATAGTTCATAAGGTCAAATATTGGACCCCCCAAATGGGAACCTTACCCTTTCTTCTCTCTGCCTCGGGAACACAATATTGGCAAACATACTTGCTCATAGGAAGTATGCCGCCTCTACCTCCAGTCAAAGTAGCATGGTATCCATGTCATGACAACCCCGTCAGAAAATAAATATCCTCGATATCTAGTGTCAGCATATGGACTCCCATGTGAAATAACTGTTGATCCATGTCCCACATGTGGACCAGGTATTCTAACAACCTGAGTTGGGCTCTCATGCCTGAGATCCTTAAAAATTTCAAGAGCTGACATTCCCGGAGGGTAGGGACTGTACCCAGGTCATTTATGGCAATGGCATCATCCTCCTCATGTTCTCTTTATCTCCATTCCAACATAGTGATGGTCAACACCTGCAATAGAGCCATGAGAGGGAAGTCAACAACTTGTTTTAAACTCTTGCATAATTTTTATTGAGCAAAACCACACATTAAAATCCATTTTTCAGCTCTCGCAGGTGAACCTTTTGTATAGTGCGAGATTCTCGCAGGTGCCCTGATGCCCACCTGCGAGAATGATTGAGCGCATGTTCCGACCCTAAAATGGACTCAAAACTCTAAAAATTGCCAATAAAAACAAAAAACAAACCATGGAAAAGTTGGAGAATCAGGAGATTACCTTGTTGGCTAAAACCATTCGTTGAATGATCGCTTGTGCCTCCCACAATCGAGTAAAGAAATTTTGGGGAAAATGAGGTATGTTGGACAAGTTTTGGCAAAGTACTAGTAAAATGGTAAAAAGTCCATTTCACCCATATTTATTCACTTTTTACTATTTCTTATTGATCTTTTATATTATTTTTATTGCTTTGTTTATAAAACCTAATACCCTAATAGCCTTGTGAGTATGGTTTTTCGCAGATATAGAAACTTCGAAGTCCGAATGAGGGGGTAAAGGTGTTTTTTCTTTTTGTCGCATGTACGACTACTTTTTTAGGGTTTTTGTAGGAAAAACCTCAAGCTCAGTCTTCATTCATTCTCTTACTCGAAAATATATGAGAACGTAACCGAGTATACTTTTTCTCGTATTTTCTTACTCGTCATGGTAACACAAAAACGATGAACGTAAGGGAGTATCCTTTAAGCTCTTTTCACGCTTCATAAAAACGAAAAGATTGTCAAGAGATCTTGTCCTTTTCACGCTTGTTAAAGTATTTGAAGAAAACGTTCGACAAAAGATATTTTAACACTTTTTTGGTCTCGTCAAACTCATTTACGAAAAAGGAACTGGGATATTTTTTTTTTTAAAGTGTTTTTCAGACTCTCAAAACATGAAAAAACCCCAAGTTTTCTATCCTTGGACTCGTTAAACAAACATCGAAAGACCCGTAATGGGACCGAACCACTCCTTATTAGGGTTCATTAAATATACTCCGAGGGACTCGTCTAAAGGATGAGCTTACATCAACATGCATATGTTATCCTCCTCAAGCTTGTGTAAAAATAAAGAGGTACTCCCAAGAAATGGTGGGGGAAATTTTGGGAAAGGGATATGTTTTTATAATTGTGTTAATGGCAGTAAGCATCACTCTTGAACATGACACCCCCTATTCATCATTTGAATCTAGGTTGGGAAATCCATTTGTTTCTCATTCGACTTGCTACAAGGTCATATCTTGGGTTGTCCTTGAGTCAGTTCTGCCAAGTCCTTGGTCGTGTCATTCATATGTTCAAGAGAAGTTCAAACAAGCCCACTATTGAGTCAACCATCTGCAGTTGTCCATTCTTACTATGTCGGTCTTCCTTGTGTCCATTTCAACCCATGTTCATACTTTGATTCACCCTCAAAATCTGTTGCTTATTTCATGTCATTGATGGGGGATACATCAAGGCCCTCCTGTGATGAGTCTTTTTTCGTCGACTCCAACTCATTATCTGGGAATGAGACTTCGAAATCATTTAGTACCTTGGAACCTACATGCCTTAATTGAAGGTCTCTTCGCTTTCGACAATGGTTTCACATCATTGATCCCTAATTGAGAGATTTTTTTGAGTGCTCGACTTCAGCTCATTCATTTGTATTCGTTCAGATTGTACTTCAGTACCTTAGGATTCATTGACATCAATGGTGATTTCCCTCGCACTTGTTAACGATCTTCATCAATGATCAGTAATCAAGTGGTTTCTACCATGTTCAACTTCAGCACATGTAATCACATGGCTATATTCGTACTTTCAGGTAATGGGATTGAATACCCTGGGTCTCATATTTTTTATCCAGGCTGCGATAGGAGTATGTATGATTTGTATCAGCACATAGATCCATTTTGTATGTTGCCTGGCTATGTCTTAATTCTAGTCTTCTCACATAGATCCACATTGTATTCCTAATGGCTATGTAGCATTTTCACGACATGGATCCACAATGTATGATTGGTGGCCATGACCTACATTTATGATTCCATTCATTTGTGATCTGAGCATGGGGATGCCTACCTCAGAACTGGTATTATATTCTGCAGATGCTTGGTTGTTTATAGGTTTCCGATTAGGTGCGCTCCTTGTTTCTAACACACATACACATTTTACAAAGTATTTTGACTGTCACAAGTTCCAGCCTCATACTTTGGGGGGCATTCTGTTACACATTATTTTGGTCACTTTGGTGATGTCTCTACAAGTGATGTATTCAGGCTCCCATAAGGACTTTTTTCCTGATAAAAGGGACTATTGTCTTCTTCAAAAAAACACATTTTTAAGATGATTTTGCAGGCTGCCTATGTTATAGGGTGTGAAAATCCTTTATTCTCACAGGAAACCCATACTTTGGGTGTGAACTGTTCACAGTCTTCTCTGTAGGTAGGGTGCAAACCTATTTTTAAGCTTGGAAATGAGTTGGAATTTGCATGGTTGTCATCCTACTGAATTCTCAGATTTGGTGGGATCATCCTCATCCATTTAACCATCTCTCCTTCTCCTATATATTGAAAGGTTTCTCATGGAAAAGGTTAAGCAAGATTGAATGAAGAACTGGTGAAAGAATTGTGTGAAGAACTCTGTTTGGACAGAAGCTTGAAGACTCTATTTGGTCTATCAAGTCGTACTGGATCTTCTTCATGCAAATGTAGAGCAAGCGTGTGTGTTGGAACCAAGGGTCACTGAAAGGAAGCTTGTGACATCAAGGCAATCTATTTGTATCTTCTACTTTCATTTAATATAATAAAACGACATGTCCCTTTCCCATAAAATCACTCTTATTTTATTGCATAACTCCTTGATCATATGCATAGGTTGACATTGAATATATTTTGCTATCTTTTCTTTGGTTGGTTTGTGTTGTCTTGGATCTGATTTCACAATAGCACCGGAGAGAAGCAGAAACAAAAGAGACCTAAGGAACTGACACAAAGGTATGTCACTCATTCCTTCTCAGTAGTAGATTCAATGACCACAACTTATAGAAAGATTCATGTCCTGTCCTCTTTTGTTCTAGATCCAAGTGGATCTAGGGAGATCTATTAGTGTCTACACCTACCAATTTATCCAGTAACAATGACTCACCTGATGTTGATCAAAGTTCCTATAGGTCTATGATAAGAAACCTATTGTATATCACAGCATCCCGTCCAGACATAATGCATGATGTTGGAATGGTAGGAAGGTATCAAGCTGCACCTAAACAGAGTCATTTGTTAGCTGTCAAAATAATATTCAGATATTTGAAAGGAACAATGAACTATGGCCTATGGTATCCTAGGACTTTGAATTTTCAACTGTCAGTCTATTCAAAAGTTGATTGGGATAATTGCGTGGATGAAAGGAAAAGCATGAGTGGAGGTGAATTCTTCTTAGGAGATTCTATTGTATCATGGTTGAGCAAGAAGCAAGGTTCCATTTCCTTATCAACTACAAAAGATGAATACATTGCAGTTGCCACTTGTTGTACCCAAGTATTCTGGATGATTTAGAAACTTGCTTATTTGGAGGTAAAATATACTGCACCAATCCCAATTCATTGTGATAATACCAGTGCAATCAGTCTGTCAAAGAACCCTATATTTCAGTCCAAGACCAAGCATATATCCATAAAGTATCACTTCTTGAGGGAACATGTGACCAAAACTATTGTTTCATTGCATTACATTCCATCAAAAGATCATATTGTTGATATCTTCACTAAACCACTTGCAAAAGCTCAGTTGGAGTATCTACGCCAGAAGTTTGGCGTGACCCCATTATCAACCTAAGAGAATCCATACTGTGAGGGGGAGTATGTGTTGTTTGAATAGCTGATAACTATGAAAAGTACTGCAATAGCTCAGGGGGATCATGTTTTCTTTGACATTGATGTCAAAAGGGGAGAAAAGGAGTAGTCTGGATGCTACAGTTCGAGGTCCAAGCAGTCTAGTGCATCCTTTGAGGGTTGCCATCAATGCCAAAGGGGGGTATTATTGGCATGTTTTGTAGGAAAGAGTGTTCTTGTCATTGATGGAAAGAACAGAAGGTGGAGGAAAAGGAAGCGGAAGCTAAGGAGGAGGAGAGAACAATAAGCAAAGATCACATCTCAGAAAGGAAAGAACAGTACATAAGAGACTAGAGATTAAAGCTTAGAAGAGATGGTGCGATAAAACTCAGATCAAATCAATACCATCCGATCTGGAAGCCAGATCAATGACAAGGATGAATTGCAGGGAATGAAAGTTGAATTAAACTACTCGCCAGTTATAATCCCGCAATCTGTCTAAATCGTCAGATATGATAGCTTCAAAGATCTATGACTGCGGTTGATCCACCAAACAATGAGTTTAAGTCAGATTAAATCATGTCCGTCGGATATGCAATCACCAAATATACAATAGGGATTAATTGCAAAGATTGAAAGGAGAATTAAACATTGCACTTGTTCCCATCCCGTAATTAGTCAGGACCGTCTGGTCTTATAGCTTTGAAGATCAACGATTGTGGTTAACTCACCAATAGAGCATATATTCCCATTGCAGAGTTAGGTGACGAGTTAAAACACTCGCATATTGTGGTCACACAATCATTCTTGATTGTGGATCTTGTAAGTTTTAAACCTGCGAAGTAAAGAAATGCATATAGATTCTTAAGCAATACATAAATTAATCAATGGCTCATACACAGAGTACACAGATATTTTATACCAGAAACCCTCAACCGGGAAAACCTTTCTTATTTTCATTATCTCGAATTTCACCATTCGCCATACAATATATACAATGTTTTTAGGTATTCCGTAGATACCAAAACCCTAATCCCTTAATCCGGGATTAATTTACAAATCTGCTAAAAATAGAAAAAACCGCCCAAAACGAGATCGTCAGACGCAGTTGTCGTATCTGATGCACCCACACACACACATGCAAAGAATATAACACATACCCAACAGATCTATTTTAAGAAACTTCACAACCGTTGGATCAATTTTGAGTGGAAGGACAAGATAAGTGAGGAGAACATTTGAGAATTCGATTATGCGAATTCTTGTCAGCCGTCGGATCACTTTCAAGTGGAAGGATAGGATAGGCTAGTAGATTCGCAACGCTGACAGATCAATTCATCGATCTAAGATCATGATTAGTGAAAAACATTTAGCTAGGGTTTAAAGATACGAGGAGGTTACACTCCAGCAATTTTGATATTGGGAAAACCCGAAGCCCAAAAATCTGAAATGAATCAGGACCATCAGATTTGGAGGACATGCAAGGACGATTGGATTAGTGGTGTTGGTCAACATACCATGTTAGAATACCACATCAACAGATCATGTCAATAGACCACATCAACAAATACATATGGTATAATCAAATGATGACAAGTGTCAAGAATAAATTAGCTCATGCCATGTCAAAAAGTGATGTAAGCAAGTTGCATCACTCTAAGAGAATTGCTTCGGGAGTTTCACCACCAAGAAATGTCAAAAGTCTCGAAGTCCTGAAGGACAAATATCCGAAGTCTCTCTCATAGGTCGATATAAGATACTATCCTGACCATTATATCAAATATATTAACATGTGTCACATCAGGAGATCTATGTCGACATCAGAAATAAAATGTGATAGACCATGTCAGCAGTCTACGTCAGCAAGGACACATGGCACAGTCAGAGTATGCCAAGTGTTAGGTTGAAATTAGAATTTCAGGTACGTGCAAATCATGGATTAGAGTGACATGTGGCAACTGATCGAATCATGACATGTCATCAAGTGACGCAATAGTTACGTCACTCCAGGAGTTTTGCTTCGGTAGTTTTACCACTAGCACTCGCCCAAAGACCCGAAGTGGGCATGAGACATTCGATATGAAGATCACTTTGGGAGCAATCTCATCCATCAATCTAATACAGTGGAAGGATAGTGTAAGTGAAAATGTTAACCTACAACAAGTGGTCTCCACCGTCTTATGAATAACTCAGTAGGTGATCACTCCAGAGGAAAGAATGAGTTGAGATTTGAAATCTCCGAAGTCCAGAGACCCTATGAGATCTTGACCATTAATCCAAGAGGGACACGTGTCAGATTCTTGTCAGCTCCAGAAGATTGATGTATGGAGGAAAGAAAGGGTTGAGACTCAAAATATCTAAATTCCAAAGATCCGAGGGAGATGTCGACTGTCGATCTGATGTCGAGTGTACTATCAACCGTTGATCAAAATGCACTGGAAGGATAGCGTAAGCATAATAGACAAAGTCGCAGAGTAAAAGGTGGCCATAATTCTCATTGCTTGATTAAGTCCTGGTCGTTGGATTAAGCAATGAAGGATGAATGTAAAGATTAATGCTAACCATTGATCGGGTTCTCAGATGTAATGTGAACTGTTAGATCTGTTTGGAAATTTTGATTTGCAAGTTTCGAAAGGTTTGAAAACCAAAAGTTCCAAAGGGAAAAGTGCCAAAGTTATGACAGTCATATTTTTTAGGAGAATGAATTGTGGTCGTTGAATTGATAAGCGCTCAAGTGATCATTAAGCTCGGGCGTATGGTCACCACCAGTGATCACATGAAGGAAGGGGATTAGAAGCCAAAGAAGCCATAATTGACTGGCTGTAACTGGCAGAGAAGATGAAGAGTTTCGACTTCCAGAGAAGCTAAGGAATTTCAGCATAACTCTCACTGATCATGAACACTTGGTGCTAACCGCCATAGATGATGAGGAGTTGCAATGATGATCAGCTAGAGGACTCGACGTGAGAAAGGATGGAAGATAGAGTAGTGAGGGGAATCTGTTGGTTAGGTATGAAATTGTGAGGAAGAGATGCAATGAACAACCTATAGGGAAGAACGATGACATAGTGAAGATCATGTAAAGGCATAGTGCATAGAGTTGAGATGGCACACAGAGCATAAAATGCAGAAGAACAGAAAGCACAGGAGATGAGAACAGAGAGACATTGATGCATGAAGAGCAAAGTAGTGTAGAAAAATAGTGATGAGACTGGTAAACCATAGATAAATGTTGTATCACTATGATAAATTCAAGAAAAAAAATGATTTATATTTCATGGTGGTAGGGAGGTGCTAGGGAGGACTAGTGTCCTCAGAGTTTCAAGTGGTTTCTTGAACACAGGGAGTTGTAGCTTCCATAAGGTTGCTGCCAGAAAAACCAGGGTGGAAGGGTGGTGCAAGGGAGAACTATTGTTCTCTATTATACAGGTTGGTGCCTGTGTGACTGGAAGTTGGTGCTTGAACACTCATGGAGTTGGTGCTTCCTTCTAGTGGGTGCTACAGAAACCAGATAGTTGGTTCTCTCAGCAAGTTGCTTCTTGTAAAACAGAGGTTGTAGCCTCAAGAAACATTGGAACTCATAAGAATGATAATGTATAGAAAAAAAAGATTACTTATCATAGAAAGAAGAAGAGGTTTTTCCCTTTATGGGTTTCCTCAGGAAATATCTGTCTTTGTATATTTCATGTGTGTGATTAATGTTGAATATGCTATTTCTTACTTCCCTACTTTATTGTGATCGTCATTGAGTGTTCTGTAAATATTTTAAAATGGGCATAATTGTTTAAGCATGGTAACAACTCATTCATCCCCCGTCTCAATTGTCCAACAACTTCTCCAACGGGGCAGTTATGCTTGCACAATTTCTGATAAGCCTGTGATAATACCCAGTATGACCCAAAGTGGACCAAAACTACCTAGCATTCATAGGAAGAGGCATATTAAGAATCATAGAAACCTTTGCAGGATCAACCAAAACTCCTTTCGTGCATACAATTGTTGGAGTTACTTCACACACACCTAGGATTTCTTTTTCCTAAGGTTTTTCCTATGTTTATTAGTCATTATTCATTCTCCTATATTTTAGGAAGAATATTCCTCTAGGGAGAATATTATCTTTAATTGTCACTTGATTTTGATCAGTTGAGTGGAGTCTAGATGCTACATTGGGATTATCACCATACAACATTGGGATCATCACCAGCTAATGTGCATTGTCCTTGGGATCATCACCATACTAGAGCATTAAACATGATTCCATGATCTCCTCCTCACTTCACTTTGTTTCAGTCAGTTAACTAAAGAATGATAGACTAGTTAACTCAGCTAGGTGGCAGTTCACTCTCGCAACTACCCGAGAGACTAGACTAGGTGGAAGTTTACTCCCGTAACTGTTGGTGTCTTTCCATATCACTCTATACCACCACTATGGCACATTGGTTGAGTTATACAGAGTATATCATGTGAAAATTATCATTCATTCATTTGGTTAATTAGAATTCTTCCATTCTTTCTCTCCTGCTTCTCTTTTCTTCTATTTTATCAACAACTGTATATTTCAATTTATAGCTAGATCTATTATGTGCAAGTTCAAAACATTTACATGGTATCATATCCGATGGACTACTAGGGAAAATAAACACCAAATTATTTTTCCAGGTACCGAATATTGAAGACAGGAGAAAAATGGAATTTTCAAAAGAATTCATCCTTACACCTTACAAGTACTTTGCATGGAAGGAGAAGATGATCATGAATCTTTGAAGTAGAGGATTGTACAGGTTAACCATGAACATATATATAGAACCAACATCATACATAGAAAAATCCAAGTATCTAAATCGAATGGATGAAGAATTCATAACAATTTGCAATCTCATTTCTCTCGATCTCCTTTTTCACATATCTTCCTGTAAAACCCCAAATGAATCATGGAACACCTTGGAAGGCATATTTGGAAAATAGGATTCTATGAGGGGAGACATTCTCGAGGTGGAATTACTCACATTGGATCCAAAAAGCTTCGACAATATCCAATATTTATTTACAAAATATAAGGATTTATTGTCGCAACTCAAGGTTTTCGGGGTTGATAAATCTAAGGAGGAGAATTAAATGGTTCTCATCATTCTCTCTAAACTTGGTCTTGAATTCTTAGTGTTTGTATCCATTTTCCATTCATTTAGATTCACCTTTGGAGCCACCTGGAAGATGCCTTCTCTTGAGGAATATATCGAATCTATGACACAAGAGTAGACCAAGCTCATCAACATGGAAAAAATCAAAGGCCCAAAGGCGCATGCTCTCACTATGAAATATGGAAGCAGTAATCAATATCATAAATCTAAAGATAAAGAAAAAATGAAAGCTCATGCAAATCCAAAGAAGGAAGGGTACTCAAAACCCTTCAACGATGCCACTGGATGCAAAGGTAGAAAGGGAAGAAAAGGGGAGAAATACTCTTACTTCCATAAAGGATTCCATCCAGAATTTTCATGTATGCAGAAACATATAGATATAATGACTCAAATACTTCAGCAAAACAACCTTGGAGATCACATCCCCAAGGGTGAAAAGAAGAAGAAGCCAGAAGATGAGAATCCCAAGAAAGAAAATTCTAGCCATTCTTTGATTGCCATCAACTCCTCTCTCGATGCTTGGATCGTAGATTCAGGAGAATCGCATCACATGGCTGCCACAAAAGAAGTATATTCTTCATTAGATGGATGCAAAGGTCCTCCTATTCTGATGGGGGACAACTCTCTAGTTGAGGTCATCGACAAAGGAAGGATTGAACTCACAAACATAAGCTTTGAGAATGTGTTGCACATTCCCAAAATTTCCATCAATCTTCTATCTATGTATCAAATAAAAAATTTCAGCACCGAAAAGAAATTCATATTCACACCTAATGCAGTGAACATCTATGCCATGCAAACCAAATCTAGGGTTGCTACCTGTGAGGTAAATAATTAATCTAGGCTTTACACATTTTTTGAATTTATTGAACCATATTCTATTTTACTTCTTACCCATGCTAATGAAAGCAGTAGGATATGGCATGAAAGGTTCGGGCATTTATATTTCACATATATGAAACAAATTAGCAAGCAAGGATTGGTTGATGGTCTACCGGATATCCATTTCTCCAAAGGAATCTATGAGGGATGTGTTCTTGGAAAACACCCTCAAGAGAAATTCGACAAAGGAAAGACTCAGAGAGCTTCCTCTCCTTTAGATATGATCCATAGTGACCTCATGGGCCCTTTTCTGCATTCATCAATCAACAAAGCAAGGTACCTGCTCATTTTTCTTGATGATTTCTCACGCTTCACATGGATTTTCTTTTTCAGGAAAAAATCAGAGGTCTTTCAACACCTCAAAGATTTCAAAGCCCTGGTTGAGACATAGTCAAGAAAGGAAATCAAAGTCCTTTGAACTGATAACAGGGGAGAGTATGTCAACCATAAGATCCAAAATATTTTTCATGAGTCAGGGATTCAGTTGCAGCACACAGTACCCTATACTCCATAGCAAAACAAAGTTTCTGAGTAGAAAAATAGATCTCTAAAAGAGATGGCATCTTGCATGCTACATGCAAAGTCACTTCCACAGAGATTATGGGCCGAAGAACTTAATTGTGAAACCTACATCCAAAATACATCTCCCCATAGATATGTCAAGGATAAGACCCCCTACAAGGCTTGGAGCGACCGCAAACCGGAAGTGACCCACTTTCGTATTTTTGGTTCACGTGCATGGCCCTAGATTCCCTCTGGAAAGAGGAAGGAACTTGATCCATAGAGAACAAAGTGTATCTTTGTTGGATACCCTGACGATGTGAAGGGATACAGACTTATTGATCTTTCCTTGGACCGTCTCATCATTCATCGAAGTGTCCAATTCAAGGAAAGTGTATCGCATGTCCCTCAATAGCTGCATGCAAACACCTTTATTCTTATACCTATCAGAGATGATGAGAATGCACATGTCGACTCTTCTTCAAATGAGAGTTCTAATTCGGAGGATTCAGATGATCCAGATATAGAGTTGGTACAGTAAGATGTAGATTTAATGCATCCAAATGTAGATGCAGAGCTAGAGCAGAGGAGCCAGATGCAATGCCAGAGAAAAGGAGCCATGCAAGAGGAGTACAACTCCCTCCTCAAGAACCAGAATTGGGATCTGGTTCCCCTTCCTTCTGGAAGGAAACTTTTCAAGTGCAGATGGGTCTACAGGACCAAGAGCGCAGTGGATGGAAATATTAGCAGATACAAAGCCAGGCTTGTTGCCAAAGGATTTCAGTAGTTCCATGGCATTGACTATAATGAGACCTTCACTCCAGTAGAAAAGATGGATTTCATACGATTGGCACTTTCCATTGCAGTATCCAAGGGATGGAAAGTCCATTAGATGGACGTGAAGAATGAATTTCCTCACAGTGATCTCTCCGAGGAGATCAATATGGAGCAGCCCTAGGGATTTATGCAGGATTCATATTTGGTATGTCAACTAAAAAAGCCTCTTTATGGCCTCAAGTAGGCTTCGAGGGCATGGTATGCCAAGATGGACTCCTACATTTTGTCACAGAACTTTGTACTCTGTAAATCAGACCCGAATGTTTACATGCTCAGGACGACTAATTCACTTATACTCTTAGTTCTGTATGTTGATGATTTGTTGATCACCAATTTCTCGACTTCAGCGATTGCTATAGTTAAGAGGATTTTCCATGACATGTTATTGATGACGTACATGGTTCCACTACACTTCTTCCTTGGACTTGAGATCGGTCAGGATGCATCAAGAATCAAACTCTCTCAGGCCAAGTATGCACGAGATCTCCTTGAGAGATTTCACATGACAGACTGCAAGTCTTCTCCGACTCCTTTCCTATCAGTATTCAAACTTTAGGATGGTGGGGACACTCCACTGGCTCATAGCACACTGTATAGACAACTAGTGGGGTTCTTGTTGTATCTCACACACTCCAGACTAGACCTCTCATATGCAGTTGGCGTAGTTGCTAGGTTCATGCAGAAGCCAGATGAGCTACATTCGAAGGATGCAAAGTATATCCTTCGATACGTACATAGAACCATCACCTTTGGTATTCATTATGCAACATAATCTACATTGGACCTCATTAGGTTCACTAATTTTGACTAGGCTGACGATAACACTGATAGCAAGTCCACATATGGTTACTCACTCAGTCTTGGTTCCGGGCCTATCTGTTGGTCGAGCAAGAAGCAGGATGCTATTTCTATATCTTTAGTCAAGGTAGAGTACATAGGGGTAGTTAACATAACCATTTAGTCTATGTGGCTACAACATATTCTCATTGATTTGGGAATTTAGTTTCATTGGCTGATCGTCATCTAGTGTGACAACCAAAGCACTCAGAAGTTTTGTAGAGATCCATTTCATAGGTAGCAGACGAAGCACATTGAGATCCACATGCACTACATCTGATACTTAGTACATGAGGGGATTATCGACCTACATTTATGTCCTTCAATAGAAAATACTACAGACATCTTCACCAAAACCTTCAATGAGAAGAACTTTCATTCTCTGCAAAATCGACTTTGGAGTGAAGGACACAACTGCCTAGAAACTGACAGTTCTTCTTTTTACATAATTTGTACCTTGAGGGAGGGGTTTTCCCTCTTTCCTCACTTTATTTCATTGTATCTTTTGTATTTGGGTACCTAACATGGCCTAATTTCCAGGATCCATTCATTATTTTCACCATAGTAATGTTCAGGGGGGGTGTTGGAGTTACTTCACACACACCTACGATTTATTTTTCCTAAGTTTTTTACTATGTTTAATAGTCATTATTCAGTCTCCTATATTTCGGGAAGAATATTCCTCTAGGGAGAATATTCTCTTCATTTTTCACTTCATTTTGATCAATTGAGTGGAGTCTAGATGCTACATTGGGATTATCACCATGCAACATTGGGATCATCACAAACTAATGCACATTGTCCTTGTTATCATCACCAAACTAGCACATTACTCATGATTCCCCGATCTCCTCCTAACTTCACTATGTTTCAGTCAGTTAACTGAAGACCGATAGACTAGTTAACTCAGCTAGGTGGAAATTCACTTCCACAACTGCTCGAGAGATTATACTAGGTGGAAGTTTACTCTCGTAACTATTGGCGTGTGTCCAGATCACTTTAGAACACCACTATGGTGCATTGGATTCTCCTCCAGTACACATTGGTTGAGTTATACATATTATACCATGTGTAAATTATCATTCATTCATTTGGTTAATTAGAATTCTTCCATTCTTTCTCTCCTGCTTCTCTTTTCTTCTATTTTCTCTACAACTGTATTTGTCAATTCCCAGCTAGATCTATTCTGTGCAGGTTCAACACATTTACAACAATAAGTCCAACCAAATTTCCAAAATGCATGCAAAAAATACATTTCTTCATATTTAGTGAGATCTATAACTTCCTGCAACAGTCAAACATTAATCGTAGTAATCCTATGTAGTTATTCAACAAGGTATACATTGTCTAGTCATCCATATAAACTTCAATAAACTTGTGAATAAAATCCCAAAAGGTAGCAATCACAATCCTAGAAAAAACATCAGGATCATTCTTGAGGCCAAAGAGCATAGCATTATAAGCAAAAGAACCCCACTTGGTAGTAAATGTGGTCTTCTTCTTGTCCTATTTTTCAATTTTGACTTGATGATATCTTGAGAAACCATCAGTGAAAGAATATGCTTCATTTCTAGCCACCTAATCAAGGACTTCATCACTAATATGAGTACGAAAAGGATAGTATACATAGGTTAAGTTAAAACTTGTGTAGTTTACACAATATCGTATGTCATCAATACTCCTCTCGCTCTATATAAAAATAGGAGTAATGCATTCAACCTCATCCATGAGAAATATTAACCTGGTTTCAAGCATCCTGCCAATCTCCTTCTTGACCTTTTTTTTACTGTACGGTTCATGGGGCATGTTCTATGTTTAACTGGTCTTGCATCAATCTTAAGTTCTTTTTTCATTTCTCCCAAGTCTCCTTTAATTCCTTTTAATTCTGAGAAATGTTTTGGAAACAAATCCTCATACTCCCGCAACAAAGCTTGGATCTATGGCATGGTTTATTCATCCCAATAATCTCCTATAGAAGCCATCTTGGGATTCTCTTCACTTCCAATATTTATTTTCTATAACTTTAGGGGTTGATTATATTAACTTTTGACATTACTAGATGGAGTATTTTTAACTTATCTTATTCCCACAGATTCCTTAAAGTTCATATTTCTAAGCCCACCCAAGTCTTCAAGATCTTCAGGGTCTTTGCCAAACTTGCTACAAGCCAGAGGTATTCTAGAATAGAATGGATAAAAACTATATTGAAGAAGATATTCATGCTCATGACATATTGTAGGTGAATACTGGGGCTTGAATTCATTAGTAAACATCATTTTCTTAATTTTTTGCAGTACAACTATGACTTCAGAAGACTTACCAGAAAAAGACAAATCATGACAGAATTGACCTTATAGTATCTTCCAACATGCAGTTGGTTATTTGGTCTCTTCATCCACATACCATGCTTTTGGAACCATTTCCAGAGAATGAAAGAATTGGTGTACCTAGAACTAAGAAGGAAATTGTGTAAATTTCCATACTTTAAGACAATGCTCAATGTGGTCAACTTGATTATATAAACAATCATATGTCTCCAACGTTAAGATCAAAATATTCCTCTTCTGATGTTCACTCAAATGACTAATGAAATGGATTCTTTGTGACTATCCCACCACCTAGCAAGAGTATATTTCAAGGTTATATCCAAATATGGAATATTTTTCTCCTTTGCAACTGTATACTCCATATCCATAAGGAAACTATGTAAATATGAAGTCTCGTCATAAGTTGGAAATTACCTAAGCTCTGTCCTGATCCATTTGACTAAATGAACAGTAGTGCAACACCCGGAGAAATTTTAAAACCTTCCTTGATGCAAATTATCAAATTCTTCCTTTGAATATTCATCCCCAGATTGAACACTCCTCCTACTCATTGAGCCGTCTGCAGTAGGGTTAATATAATCATATTGTTTCCTTGCAGTCATTGTATACTACTAATTAAGGACATCCTATTCCATGTTATCATCTGCAAGATCAATATATTGTGGGAATTGGTAGGGATCTAATGGTTGGGTGTATTTCATTCCATATGACTCAAAGGTCATGGTTTCCTTTTTAATATCAATAACAAAATATTTTTCATAGGCCCAGTCAATACCTAACAAAGCTAGATATGGATCCTTTTCTACCATAATTTCAATCACTTCAAAGTCAGCTATTTTTTTGACACCAACTAAATCCACTTCGAAATTTTGTAGCCTCCCAACTGGAAAGATGCAGTGTTGATTATCCATCTACATCTAAATAGGGGAATAAATTAGTTTTAGTTTTCCCATTGCCTCCCAGGTTTTCTTTGGAAAATTATTAACATTAGAGGCTAGGTCCAACATAACATCCTTAATTTCATATCATCTATCTAGACGTTCAATCTAAATTCCATCCATGTCTACCTCTTTTTTCTTTGGAATATACTTGCATTTCTCTCACGGAGGTTAGAAACAATGAACTCTTTTAGATTTCCTTCAACTCCCAAGGAAAATTTGATAGTGTTATGCAACTTATCAGTGAGCTTCTCATCGTCTAAAATGTTAGAAAATAGTTGAAACCAAATATTGAAATATTTATGTGACTTACCCGAACTATCCATCTGAGTAGATGATTCTCTAGTGATCCTTGGATGATGAGGATTCATCTTGAAACTAGTTTCAGCGACTTTAGGTGTTGAGGGACTAGGCATATGCCTGAACAGTTCTACTGCATTCTTGAATAACTTCTTCTATCGTACAAGATCATACATAGTGCTTTCCAGGAAAACCTTCTGAATGTTGATTTGATGTGGAATTTCTACATCAATACCAATATTTTCTCCTCCTCTGGTAATGATATTAATATTAGGCCCCCTTCTTTTAGCTACAACCCTAGGCTCAAAATTTATAAAAAATTATCCTCTTTGTCTATCCTGATATTCCCACTTAACAATTAGAATGGGACAATCCTCAGTAGCATGAGTGTTGTCCCTGTAGTGTGCACACCAGGGTCTTCTTGGTAGTGGACAATCCCTCGCAAGGTGTCCCTATTCATCACAAATGTATCATCAAAATAGTCCTCTTCCTCCATTTCAACCAACTCTCTATCCCCCTTCGTCTCAACAATCCCCTCCAAACCCTTGAGGTCCTTCATTTAATATGAATGAAGATAAGTCTAAACTGTCTGCAAGTGCATCTAAAGCATGACAATGATTGGTATTATGAGTTGGTGACCCATAGAAATCACAATAAATTGTATTCGTCGCAGACATATACTTTTTTAGAATGGGGAAATGACATGAAGAATTCCCATGGCTTCGATAGATCTCACACCACTCATTTGTCTAACCCCCTTGATTATTTGGAAAGGAATGATATTGACCAGGTCCATGAAATGACATTGTAGCAACAACTTGTACAACTTCTTTAGGTGGTCCTACTAGCATAGGTGCCATTGGAGTACTCGAGAGTCCTGCACCCCTCAATATTGGACGTTAATTCACTGCATGACCTTCGGTGTAATAGTTCGTACACCAGACTTGAGTCAACTTTCCTTTGGAAGTGTCAACTCTTGGATATCCTCAGTTAATGAAGAGATCTGACATTGTTGTTATGAAATATTGGTGTTTTCAGGGATTCTCATGATTCTCAAACTTCCCAAATAGCTTTCCATAGCCTCAACCTTGATGGCTTGTTCCAATTCTTCTCCTAGATAATTTTTCCTCTTCTAGGTTAAAGGGATGTGATTTAGAGGTATAAACCCATGAATAAACCACTCCCTCTGATGGTATTCATGAATAGGGTTTTCCAACATCCCTATTGCATCTTTAAATATCTGGCTATACTCCCATGCAAACTCCCCATATCTCTTCTTTATCCCCTACAATTCAGAAGGACCTTGTTGTTATGACCATGGCAACCACAATTCTACAATTAACCTCTATATTACCCGAACTATATTGAAATATTTTCCTTGAATCCCTAGCTCAATGATATTAATGTACCATTTGAGATATTGACCTCTCAAAGTGGTATGAAAATCAACCAACTTGTTCATTTTTGGAGTCCCTCGAGACCTCCATATGGCTTCTCATAGAAGCCAATGTTGCTCAACATATTCTTCTCCCTTTCCACAAAAATTAGGGTATCAGGTAAGGGGTCCTACAGTTTGTGTTCCCATAGTTGAAATTATAGGTATTACTGAAATAAACCCACATGGTCTTGGTTGCGATATAACTTTAGAACTTTCCACACTTCCATTACTACTACTGATCAATTTTGTAGAACTAGAACTACTTGAATGATTTTGAAAAATAGGAAATACCATATTTGTAGATGGCACTATGGGAATAGGTGATTCAAAACTAGATCATTTACCCCCTAAATGGATTTCTTTGATTTGGGGGCTCTCATTCTCATGTATTTCTAAAATATTCTCTTGATATACACATGCATTTTCTGGAGTACTATGTTTAGTTCCTTCTTCAACTTTGTCTGAGGTTTGGGATGAGATGTCTTCATCACCAACAATTCCTACTCTTACCCTATCATTTTTATTTTCCAAAAACTCTTCCTATTGTTTTCTTACTTGGGGATCTTCATGTATTCTATCAATTCTCTCTTTCAACCATTGAATTTCTAGTCTTCCTCATTTGTTCATTTCCACAACTCTTATATTTCCTTTCTATGATTACCATCAAGGTTGATCTCTTCCTGCAATGGATCAGTTCTTTTCATCACTATTATCATTATTTTATGCCACCTATTTTCACCAATGGTAGCCTTCCTTAGATATTCTTCATCTCATGCACTCTTCTCTTGACAATCCTCCATGCATAAACGAGACTCTTATGTTACTCAACTCATGAATCCTCCCATAAATCACCTTTCACCCGAGTGAAAGGGTTTAAGATACCATGTTTACTAAGGGAACATTAAGCATTCCGCCTTTACCAAGAGGACCTTAATCCACAAAGGTATTTCCTGCAACATTATTCCTTTGGATCCTTTAGTGAATATTTCTTCGACCTTTGAAAAGGCTTGATGGTTCTCTGTAGCAAACTCAATAATGTAACCTTCCAAAATAGTCCACACCCACAAGTGTATAACTCATGAGATATGACGATCTAAGTGGTAAAGAGATGCTAAACTTCCAATAGTCTAGTTGTATCTGTTTTTGACCCAATAGTTTTATTATGGGGCATTTTGTAGCCGATCTAACCACTAAAATAAATCTCCAGCGAAATTAATCTAGAAGATATTGTATTGGTCACTAGAAGGATATGAATAGAAAACATTATCTTTTACAACCCTATAAATCTTGTGCCAAAAATTGACCTCCTAAGAGTTGCGAAAGTTGAAGAGACGAGGAATACTGGAAAGTTAATGGTTTAAAGAGAGAATTGGTAGAAGAATTGAAGATCCCCAAGTAAGAAAACAAGAGGAAGAGTGTTTGGAAAATACATATGACAGGGTAATATTAGGCACTACTGGCGATGAAGACATCTCATCCCAAACCTCAAACATAGTTGCAGAAGAAACTAAACCTAGTACTCCAAAAGACATAGGCCTAGATCAAGAAAATATTATAGCACTACATGAGAATGAGACCCCCCAAATCAAAGATATCCATTTAGGAGGAAAATTATATATTCGTGAATCACCTATTCCCCTAGTTCCATATACAAATACGGTATTTCCTATTTTTTCAAAATTATTCAAGTAGTTCTAGTTCTACAAATTTGATCAATAGTAGTAATGAAAGTGTGGAAAGTTCTAAAGTTATATCGCAACTAGGATCCTGTGGGTTTATTTCAGTAATACCTATAAGTTCAACTATGGGAACACATACTATAGGATCCCTTAATTGATACCTTGATTTTTTTGGAAAGGGAGAAGAGGATATTGAACAACATTGGTTTCTATGTGAAGCCATATGGTTTCATGTCGAACTAGATATTTCCAGTATGTCAATTTAGAAACTCTTGTGGAATCCTCATTCATTGGGTTGTGTTTATGAGATCGTTATAACACTTCAAGAAGGAAGTATTATTATATGTTTTGTTGGGGATATCACTTATAGCTTTCCAGAGGTTAGATATCTTAGAAATACAATGATTAGGACTGTATGACAGTTCACGACCATATGGAGGCCTCCACTTCCACATTTTAAATGCAACCTACATATAACCATATATGAAATAACCACCCCATTCATGCATGTCAATGCAATCTTGAAACATCTCAATAATCAAATACTTGCACCAATTTAATGGCACTCCCTATTTACAAAACTCAACGATGGAGATAGGATCTCTAGTGAATTCACCCTTGGAGTAATATTTCATGAATTTAGCCACAATGAGATAGTAGGTACAACAAACTTTCTCATCATTAATGGAATCGATAAGTTCTCTGAGACCTCCAGGTCTGATACTGAACCTATTGTATAGGTTGATCTCTCCTTTCTTTTGGTTATGCTTCCCTAAGCCTCTTAATACTTTGGATAAGTATTATCCATCCATTGGAAGCCTTGTCAACTAATGAATATTTTCGACATGGATAGGATATGATTTTTTGAGCCACAGAGCACCATTGTGTACTCAAGTAATAAGAAAATTAATGCACTTCACAACTTTCCCTATAGTTCTGAAAAATGGCAGGTCACGCAAATTCATTAGAGTGGACTCATTAAGTGGAAGATATGGAATTTTCCACTACCATTCTAACTCTCCAGATGACAGGGTCATATAATCCATATAAGTGTTGAATTTATTTTGGGGAAACAAGTCTTCATCTAAAAAATCGACATCAAGTATCCTCATCTAGTCCAACTTTCCCTCTGAATCTTTGAGTATATCAACTCTTGGATCATGTATATTCGGATGAACTACAATCACCCCTAGAGATGTAGTATAGCCCATGCTTGTAGACCTTCACTGATACATAAAGAAAACTTGTGGATGAAGACATGGACGCAAACTCACGAGATGTTGACTGGACTCTAGAGTGAAGAATCCAGATAGTCGACCAGAAAACAATGACTTGAACAGGGACTGGCCATTAGTTTATAGACAGTCACGATGAAGGTAGCGCGGGGCAATAATTAAATTTTCATTAGGGAGGAAACCACATAATGAAATTGGAATTCACAACAGACATGATGTACAGACACAACGAAATCAGATCAATGATTTGGGAATTAAATAGAACAAGGATAAACATAGACTTGGAATACCATGTTACCTAGGAAAATAACTACTTGGTCGGTGATCAACCAAAAAAGTACAAGTAAACTTTTGGACCTAAATGAGTGTTACTGGGAAATATAGGATGACAATGAAAAGGTAACAACTACATTTAATGAACACTATGATAGGGGCATGAAATGAATTGAATAGAGGAAGTTACTCTATTCAGAAATATATGACATGGAATCCCCCTGATCATAATGATGTGACCAAAACTAGACAAAATGACTATGATAACTAGAATCTAGGGGTGAGCGATAGTTAAATACATCACTTTTTTATTGGAAAAAAGGGAAAATGACAAAACAAATTGGAAACCTACATACTTTATTTACTCCATGTTACAGAATCACAGAGAAATTTTCTTCAATCAACATATAGGTAGGGCTTCAAGAATGTGCCATTTACCCATCCAAGACAAAGAACACCATCTAGTTTCTCTAGCTTAATATCTCTTGACTACTGAATTTTTACAAATATAAAAGGTCCAAGCCAATGCATTTGTAAATTTCATGGATTATTTTGAAACTTATTGTCATAGAGAAATAACTGACCTCCTTACCCAAAAGTATTTCTCTTGATGTGTCTATCATTCCAAGCCTTCTATCTAGCCTTCTCCACAGTATGATGAAAATATGTTAGAAATATATCTTCATCCAGTTCCAATAGCTCTACAACTAATTCATCATCTTTCATATGAGTCACATGTGTAATGTATAAACTCGGAGTTATGAACTCATCTGGCACTACTCCTTCTCTCTGATATACCAATTAAAAAGGAGTATTCCTATTTGATTTCCTTGTAGTGGTTCTGTAGGCCCATAGCACAACTAGAACTCTCTCATCCCAATCATGTCATTTAATGAAACAAGATTTAGTCAATCCTTTCTCTATAATTTTGTTGAATTCTTCCATTGTACCATTGGATTGCAGATGATACGTGCTACTTTTGTGATGTTAAATCAGAAATTATCGAGTGAGGGTGGCTATTGTCTCACTAATGAAATGTGCACCTTGTTCACTAGTCAAACTTCTATGACACCCAAACTAAGTAACGATATTATAAAAAATGAACATGGCTTCCATATCTATAGAAAAATCCCTAATAGGTTCTACTTCAACCAAGTAGGTGAGATAGTCTATTGCAGTGATGATATCCCTTGCCTTTGAGTTCCTTGATGGCAAGTTGATAGGTCCTACGAAGTCAACCTCCCATTTCTCAAAAGCTTGAAGTGATCAAGCAAGATGTAATGGAAACTCTTCCCTGTGTGACGAACTACCAACTCATTGAAAGATATCACATGCTATGGCATAATCCTTAGTATCTTTGAACATAGTTGGTCACCATAATCCTACTTGAGGTATCTTTTGTGTGGTCAGCTTCCCTCCAACATGTCCTCCCACAACTCTACTATGACATTCCCACAACATCTCAGGTCACTCATGATCAAGTACACAGCTTATAAGGATGTTATCCAATCCCAACTTATATCATTTTCCTACAATCAATTGATAGTATTCAATCAAAACCATGAGGTGATTCTTTTGAGTTGCAGAATATCCATCAGGCATAGTACCAATAGTTAGAAAAAATGCAATATCATAAATATAATCTAGGATAACCTCAATTTTGAATAAGTCTACATATGGGACCTAGTAATCCACAACTCCAACACTTTCTCCTAACTCTAGCTGAGACAAGTGATTAGGACCAAAATGCAATTTATTTTCTTGACGACGACATCGAAGGAAAACTCCTAAAAAAGAAACAACCACCTACAAATCCTTCATTCTAACACATGCCTATTGACTAGACATTTCAAAGATAAATGGTCAGTAAAAAATTTGAAATGATCTCCTAACAAATAACATCTAAACTTTTGCAGAGAATAGAACATTTCTAACCCTTCTTGTTTAGTAGTAGTATAGTTGTGCTCGACGTATGAAAGCTTTATACTAGAAAAATAAATAGGGTGATGTAGATTTCGTTCAGTAGGTTGCGCAAGGACAACACCTAAATAAATTCTAGAAGCATCGATGTGAACATGGAATTCCCCCTTCCAATTAGGATATATCAAAATAGGAGTAGTACTCATATTTTCTTTGAGAATGTTGAAATCTTGATCACACTCGTGGCTCCATCTGAAGACTTCATATTTCTTCAACAACTTCTCCAATGGGGCAGTTATGCTTTCGTAATTTCTGATAAACGTGCAATAATACCCAGTATGATCGAAAGTGGACCACAACTACTTAGAAATCATAAGATACATATTAAGAATCATAGTAACCTTTGTGGGATCAACCAAAACTCCTTCCCTGCATACAATATGTCCCAAAAATTTTCCAAAAGGCATGCAAAAAATACATTTCTTCATATTTAGTGAGATCTATAATTGCTTGCAATGGTAAAAAATTAAACATAGTAATCCTTTGTGCTTCTTAAACAAGATATACACCATACAATCATCCATATAAAATTCAAGACCCATGTGAATAAAATCCCAAAAGGAAACAATCACAATCCTGGAAAAAACAACAAGATCATTCTTCAACGCAAAGAGAAGAACATCATAATCAAAAGAACCCCACTTGGTAGAAAATGTGATCTTTTTCTTTCCTCTTTTGCAATTTTGACTTCATGATATCTTGAGAAAACATCATTGAAATAATATGCTTCATTTCCAGCCACTTGATTGAGGACTTCATCATTAATAGAAGTAGGAAAAGGATTGTGTACACATGTTAAGTTCAAACTTTTGTTGTCTACACAAACTCTTATGTCATCAATACCATTATTTCTCTATATAACAATAGGAGTAATCCATTTAGCCTCATCCATGGGAAAGATTAACCTAGCTGAAAGAATTTTGTCAATCTCCTTCTTGACCTTTCTTTTAACTCTAGGTTTCAGTTGGTATGGTCTATGTTTGACTGGTCTAGCATCAAGCTTAAGTTCTATTTTAATTTATCTCAAGTATCCTTTAATTCATTTTAATTCTAATAATTTTTTTGGAAACAAATACTCATACTCCCACAACAAATCCTCAATCTTTGTCATGGTATGTTCATCCCAATAATCTCTTACACAAGCCAACCTGGGATGCTCTTCACTTCCAATATTTATTTTTTGCAAGTTCAGGGGATGATTATATGAACTTCCAACATTACTAGATGGAGTATTTCTAACTTCTCTTATTCACATGAATTCCTTAAATGTTATATGTTTAATCCCACCCAAGTATTTGATATATTCACGGTCCTTGTCAACCTTACGACAAGCCATATGTATTTTAGAAGGGGATCAATAAAAACTCTATTGAAGTAGATATTCATGCTCAGGACATACTGCATGTGAATAATGAGGCTTGAATTCATTAGTGAACAACATTTTCTTAATTTATTGCAGTACAAATATGACTTTAGAAGACTTACCAGAAAAAGAGAAATCATGGCATAATTGATCTCATAGTATCTTCCAACATGCATTTTTTCATCTAGTATCTTCATGCACATACCAGTATTTTGGAACTATTCCCAGAGAATGAAAGAACTGGTGTAACCAAAACTGAGAAGACAATTGTGTAAATTTCCATATTTTAAGACAATGCTCAATGTGGTCATCTTGATTAGATAAACCATCATATGTGTCCAACGTTAACATTCAACTATTCCTCTTCTGATATTCACTCAAATGTATGATAAAAGGGATTCTTTGTAACTATCCCACCACCTAGAAAGAGTATATTTCAAGGTTATATCCAAAGCTAGAATATGTTGCTCCTCCATAACTGCATACTCCATATCCACAAGGAAACGATATAAATACGAATTCTCATCATAAGTTGGAAATTCTCTAAGCTCTGTCCTGATCCATTTGACTGCATGAAAAATACTGCAATGCATGGATAATTTCTCATAACTTGTTTCCAATTATCAAAAACTGCCTCAGAATCTTCATCCCCAGATTGAACACTTCTCCAACTCATTGAGCCATCTGCAATAGGGTTAATATAATCATCTCGTTTACTTGCAGTCATTGTATAAAACTAATTGAGGACATTTTGTTCTATGTTATAATTTGCATGCTCAATATATCTTGGTCCTTGGTAGGTATCTAATAGTTGGGTGAATTTAATTCCATCTAACTCAAAGGGCATGGTTTCCTTTTTAATATCAATAACAACATATTTTTCACATTCCCAATCAATACCTAAAAAATCTAGATATGGATCCTTTTCTCCCATAACCTCAATAACTTCAAAGTAAACTATTGTTTTGACATCATCTAAATCCACTTTGAAATTTTGTTTCCTCCCAACTGGAAAGATGTAGTACTGATTATCCATCTGCAACTGAATAGGGGAATAAACTAGTTTGGGTTTTCCCATTGCCTCCTAGGTTTTCTTTGGAAAATTATTAACATTAGAGACTAGGTCCAACATAACATCGTTAATTTCATAATCATCTATCTGGACATTCAATCTAAATTCCCTCCATGTCTACCTCTTTTTTCTTTGGACTCTACTTGAATTTCTCTTAGGGAGGTTAGAAACAATGAACTCTTTTAGGTTTCCTTCAACTCCAAAGGCCATTTTGATATTTCTCTACAGCTTATTAGTGATATTATCATTGTTTGAAATGTTAGAAAATAATTGAAACCAAAAATTGATAGATTTTTGTGACTGTCCTAAACATTCCATCTGAGAAGGCGATTCTCTAGTGATCCTTGGCTGATGAGGATTCATCTTGAAACTATTTTCAATGAATTCAGGTGTTGAGGGACTCTTTCAGTGGGTCCTACTAGCAGAGGTGCCATTGGAGTACTCGAGGGTCTTGCACCCATCAATATTGGACATTCATTTGTTGTATGACCTTTAATGAAACAACATGTACACCATACTTGGGTCAAATTTCCTTTGGAAGTGTCAACGCTTTTATCTTGTCAGTTAATGTAGATATTTGACCTTGTAATTTCAAAATATTGGCATCTTTAGGCAGTCATGATTCTCAAACTTCCTAGATAGCTTGCCATAGCCTCAATCTTCATGGTTTGTTCCAATGATTATCCTAGAGAATTTTTCCTCTTCTAGGTTAAAGGGATGTTATTTAAAGGTATCAATCCATGAATAAACCACTCCCTCTGATGGTATTCATGAATAGGATTTTCAACATCCCTATTGCATCCTTAAATATCTGACTCTACTCCCATGCAGACTCCCCATCTCTCTGCTTTATCTCCTACAAATAAGAGAGACCTTATTTTTCTCACTGTGGCAACCACAATTCTCCAATAAACCTCTGTCTTTCCTGAACTAGATTGAAAGATTTTTCTGGGATCCCCAACTCATTTATATTAATGTACCATCTGATAGATTGAACTCTCAAAGTGGTCTAAAACTCAACCAACTTGTTCATTTCTGGAGTGCCTCGAGACCTTCATATGGATTCACATAGAAACCAATGTTTCTCAAAATACTCTTCTCGCTTTCCACAAAACTCAGGGTATCAGGTAAGGGATCCTGTAGTTTGTGTTTCCATAGTTGAACTTATAGGTATTACTAAAATAAACCAACCCGGTCTTGGTTTCAATATAACTTCATAACTTTCCACACTTCCATTACTCTTACTGATCAAATTTGCAGAACTAGAACTACATGCATGATTTTTAAAAATAGGAAATACCAGATTTGTAGATGGCACTAGGGGAATAGGTGATTCATGGTTAGATAATTTTCCTCCTGAATGGATCTCTTTGATTTGGGGGGTCTCATTCACATGTAGTGTGTTGGACAGTCAGTTTTGGATACAATGCTGGGAGAAAAAACTAAGTATAAAGAAAGTGCACATAAGGAAGAAAGTACGTAGATGGAATAAAGTACGTAGGAGGAAGACAATGCATAGATAGAAGAATAATTAAAGAGAGTGAGAGAAGAAAGCGCGAGAGAAGGATGATGTCACGAAATTCCAAAAAAATCATAACAACAAAAAAGATGCATGAAGAGAGAGAAGCAGAAGAAAGCAGTCGAAATAACCAGTTAACTGAACTGGCCATGCATTGTAATAGTTTTGGGATAAAGATAGGGTTTTAATCCCTAGGTTTTTGAGGTATAAATATGTAACAGGATGGGAGATTAGGGGGATGGAAAAAGTGGGTATGCCAGAGTTGTGAATGTAATAGTTGGTTATCAAGAAAACATATGAATAAAGAGAGAGTTTAGAGATAATATTGTGTCTTGTTGTATCCATTTGTCTATGTGTTCTTATGAATTATGTTTCTATGCTTTGTATACTAGCCTAGTTTATGGATGAATTGTGGCGTAATATTCATGACTCTAACTGTGAAGAATATTTTTAATAATTAGAAATATGCTAAGAAGAGGAACCTAAAGTAAGTAATACTAACTAGAGTTGAATCACACATATATATAGAATAAGGAACAATGACTCAAGTATCTGCCTCTCATTCCCTTACTACTACAAAAGCCTAGTTCTTGCAGTCCCAATTTATACCTCAAGTGAGACTTCATCTACACAAGCAGGGATTCCAAAAGGGTTGGTTTCTTGTGGGTTTGTTGGTCATATTTAAACTAAACCTTGGGTCTTACAACACATGCACAGATAAGTTAAGCTAACAAATGGTTCCATTGTCATGACCAACAAATTGTGATTAAGGGAATATTTTGGAGGCCGACTAAGAAGGAGATCATGGACTAGTTAGAATGAAAATAATGGGAATTTTCATGCTAAGAGAACAAGAATCCATGGATGAGTGAAAAGAAATGGATGCAAAGGTATGTGTTCACCAATATTCATGAAATTTTCTTTGGCAAATTTCCAAAACTTATGACCAAGTGACTAGAAAGGTTAGTAGAAAGAATATGATAGTTTAGTGCTACGACACCGAGGAATTGGACTCCTGAATTAGTAAGGGAAATGAATATGGTAAGTAACCCAACCACTCCAACAATTAGGTTTTGGTTGGATAATGTACTAGGGGGTTATGTTACATAATTTGCAGTAGAGTTCATTCAATCATGCACTGTTGCAGAAAGATACTTTTTCAAAGGTCCACATGGGAGGTTCTTGAAATTGTTAAACATGTGGATAAAAATGTTGTTATGTGAAAAACATGTGATGATAATGAAGTCTGAAAGTTAAAAGGGATTTGTGCACATGGGGGGAGATGGAGGATGAAAGGAGGATTGTCTAAGAGAATGAAGAAAGAAATTAAAAAAGAAGGAAGGGACTGAGGATGCAAGAAGACAATACACCAGAGGAATAATATGATTTTGGAGATTTGCATGAAGGAAGGAGGTGTTGGTTGGGGAGCCTAATTATCTTCCTGATTCAGAGGTATTTTGTTTTCAACCGTTTTTATACCCCATGAAGGATTTACACCACAGAATTATGTACACTCTTCTACATGGGGGAGTGTAGAGGGGGGTTACCCCCTCTGCAGGGTCCTGGGGTGAAGCCCCCGAAGGAAAAATTGCCTTGTAAATGTTTATTGTAATTTCATTGTAAATGTGGACCGTTCATTATAAGGTCGCAGATCTAATGTTAGAAATTATGTTAAGGTTTTTTTTCCTAGAAGGCAACCCTCTGTTATGAGGGAAATGTATTGCGGCTATGCATTATTGTGAATATGGTATTATGAGATAGGAGACTGTGAGAGAAAGAAGAGGAAGTTACATAGGGTTTTTTTTAGGTTGTATCCCTTCATTTTTTGGATAATAATAAAGGAAGGAACTGGAAATTTCTCTAGTGGACGTAGCCCACACTAGGTGAACCATGTATATCTATGTCTTTATTGTATTGTGTATCTTCTGTGTTTTATTTCCGCATTTTTTTTATTTTATTGCTCTGCGATCCTATTTTTCTAACAAATGGTATCAGAGGGAAATGTAACTCACAAGAATGGAGGGATCTTGGTTCGAGTGGGAGAAATGGCAGAAGATGGAAAGTTTAGGGTCGAGAAATTTTACGACCAAAACTACCAGTTATGGAAGATGTAGATGGAAAATTATTTATATCAGAAGGATCTATTCATACCATTGGGCAGAGTAGCAAAGAATTCGACGGCCATGAAGGATGAAGAATGGGAGATTCTTAACAAAAAGGATCTAGGAACGATATGACTGAGCCTGGCAGCGTCAGTGGATTTCAATATTTCGAAAGAAAAGACAACAAAGGATCTGATGGATTCATTGGCTAAATTGTATGAAAAAACCTCAACGTCCAATAAGGTATTTCTAATGAAGAGATTATTTAATATGAATATGTCAGAAGGTGGGTCTATTGCATATCATTTAAATGATTTTAATACGGTTATTAATCAACTAATTTCTGTAAAAGTTGACTTTGATGATGAGGTCAGGGCTCTTCTAATCTTGTGCTCATTGCTAGAAAGATGGAACGGCTTAGTCATGGATGTAAGTAACTCTGTCTCTGGTTCAAATACTTTAAAATTTGATGATGTTGTTGGTGTTATCCTTAGTGAGGAAATGCAACAGAAAAGCACAGGTGATACATAAGGTAATGCATTGAACATGGAGAACAAGGGAAGACAAAAGGATAGAGGAAAGGACCCAGGGAACTGTAGGAATTCTAGGAAGGGCAGATCCAAATCCAGACTTGGAAAGATAGAGTTCTAGAATTTTGAGAAGAAAAGACATCTGAAGAAAGACTGCAGAGCTCCAAAGAAACAAAGAGATGGACAACATGAGAGAAATCAGGAAGCAAATGTAACAGGTGATGTGTTACAAGATGCTTTGATTATTTCTGTAGAAAATATTTCTGAGTCTTGGGTAGTAGATTCAGGGGCTTCATTTCATGCCAAACCACATAGGAAATATTTTCTAGATTATGTTCAAGATGATTTTGGACAGGTTCATTTGGGTGATGATGCCCCATGCAAAATTGTTGGAATGGGAAAGGTAAAAATAAAGCAACACAATGGAAACCAATGGTTGTTGAAAGAGGTAAGACATGTTCCATATTTAAGAAAAAAATTAATTTCAACAGGGCAGTTGGCAAGTGAAGGTTGTATATCCATATTTACGGATAAGATGTGGAATCTCATCAAAGGATCAATGGTGATAACAAAAGGAGAGAAGGTAGGTACATTGTATTTATGTACTAGTAGTACTGACTCTTCTATCTCTTTAGATTCTACGGGAGTGGATGCAACATTGTGGCATCATAGGCTGGGACACATGAGTGAGAAGGGAATGCATAAACTTCACAAAATAAATTTGTTTCCATATCTTAAACAAATTGATTTGGACTTATGTGAGCATTGTGTTTATGGAAAATAGAAGAGAGTCAGATTTCTCAGAGTCGGAAAAGACAAGAAGAATGAAAGGTTAGAGCTTGTTCATATAGATGTATGGAGACCATCTCAGGTATCATCTCTTGGTGTCTCTCATTATTGTTGGGCCTCAGAAATTTCCTATTTTCATCCACCTTTCCCTTTATTATTCCTTACATTTCATCATCCCATTAACCTTCCATCATACCATTTTCATAAATATATGTGGGTTTCTCCTTATTATTTTCCATTGTATTCATTTTAGTATTATAAGTGAATTTATGATTAAATATTAGAAAAATGACATATTTTCATTATATATCATGGTTGGATGAGTTTGATGATGTGTGCAGGCATATGTGAAGATTTCAACAAAGTCAAATATTACCACCTAGCCTCAAATTCGAATTTCATCTTCAATCTTTGAAGATTTGAAGAATATTTGGGACAATCATTCAAGCATATTCAAAGGAAAAGATCATGGATATTTTGATAGGATATCTTATCCAAGATATGAGTGGAGGATTTGAAGGAATAAATTGAGAGAATAGTGGATCTGTAATTATGACACTCTTCAAGACTTTCATGTATATAAAAGAGTGCTCTCTCTTCATGAAGGGGGGGAAGTCATGTTATTCATAATTGGGGAGTTAGAGATCATGTAATTCATAATTTAGTCTTCTAATTAGGAGAAGGGGATTCTTCGCTTTGATTCTTTCATTGTTATTCTTTCATGCTTTGTCATTTGACTCCTGTAATATAATTTGAGATTGATATATTGTGTGAGCTCACATATGTCATTTGTCGTTCAACTCTTCACATGTTGTATTGTTTTTCCCTTATGCAAT
>ML788761.1:49999-62963 GCA_009831015.1 Picea engelmannii | reverse complement strand
GGAGTAGAGATGTCATATTCAATGAGAAGGTCATGTACAAAGATCAATTGCAGGGAAAGAAACAGGAAAAAGAAAAACAAGAATACACAGTGCTTGATGAGATCACTGAAAAAGAAATTCCAAAGGAACCAGAAAATCAAAATATACAACAACATGAGCAACAGGTACCTCAAACACCTGCAAGTGTTGTTAGAAAATCTACCAGGTTAAGTATACCCCCTGAACGATACTTTCCTTCATTGTATTATTTATTGTTGACTGATTCTAGTGAACCGGAATGTTATGAAGAGGCAATGTAGGTAGACACCAAAGATAAGTGGGAGCAAGGCATGAAAGAGGAAATCGATTCCTTGGTAAATAACCATACTTGGGACTTGGTTTAGTTTCCTATAGGAAAAAGAGCATTGCAGAATAAATGGGTTTACAAGTTGAAGGAAGAAGATAGAGGAATAAACAGGTACAAGGCTAGACTTGTTGTAAAGGGGTTTGCACAAAACAAAGGTATATATTTTGATGAAATATTTTCTCCTGTTGTTAAAATGACTTCAATTAGGACTATTTTAAGTCTTGTGGTAGTAGAAGATTTTCATCTTGAACAATTAGATGTTAAAACATATTTTCTCTATGGGTATTTGGAGGAAGAGATTTATATGCAGCAACCATAGGGGTATGAGGTCAAAGGGAAGGATAATTTGGTATGCAAGTTGAAGAAGAGCTTGTATGGCCTAAATCAAGCTCCAAGGAAGTAGTATTTGAAGTTTGACAGGTTTATGATAGAATAGGGTTATAGTAGATGTCATTCTGATCACTGTGTTTATTTTAAAAAGCTAGAAAATGAAAGCTATATTATCTTTCTATTCTATGTAGATGGCATGCTTGTTCCAGGGTCTAATATGTAGGATATAAATGTGCTAAAGAATAAATTAGATAATTCATTTGTGATGAAGGATTTGGGTGTTGCAAAGAATATCCTTGGTATGAGAATAACAAGAGATAGGAAAAATTGCAAATTGACATTGTCTCAAGGTGAGTACATACTGAAGGTGTTGGAGAGGTTTAGAATGCAGAATGAAAAACCAGTTAGTACACCTTTATCCAACCATTTCAAATTAACTAAGGAAATGTGTCCCAAGACACAGGAGGAGATAAAATACATTTCCAGGTTCCCTTATTCATTAGCAGTTGGCAGCTTGATGTATGCAATGGTTTGCACAAGACCAGATACTGAACATGCAGTGGGAGTTGTGAGAAGGTATATGAACAATACAGGTAAAGAACATTGGGAGGAAGTAAATTGGATTCTCAGGTATTTGAGAGGTACTGCTACTCATGCATTATGTTTTGGAGGTTCAGGCACTTTTCTACAGGGATATGTTGATTCATATATGGCAGGTGATAAAGAGAGCAGGAGGAGCACCACATGGTATATTTTTACTATAGGTGGAACAGTAGTAAGTTGGATTTCGAAACTGCAAAATGTTGTTGCACTTTCAACAACATAGGTAGAGTATGTTGTTGTTATAGAAGCTAGTAAGGAGATGATTTGGTTACATAGGTTTATGGAGAAAATGGGAAAGAAGAAGGAGAATAGCAGGTTGTACTGTGACAGTGAGAGTGTCATTCATCTTGAAAATAACTCAACCTTCCATTCAAAGAATAATAATATACAGTTGAGGTACCACTTCATACGATCCACCTTGGAAGATGCACATTTGAAGTTGGAAAAGATACACACTAGACATAATCCTGGAGACATGTTAACAAAGGGAGTAACCAGGGAGAAACTGAGTTCCTGCTCAGTTTTAGTTGGTCTTCAAGAATGAAGATGAAGATGAGAAATTTTCCAGTTCCAAGAAGGTTCAAAGTCCATCATATACAGTAGCAGTGGAGTTATTGAGATCAGTCTCCAAGTGGGAGATTGTTGGTTGTGGAGCCTGATTATCTTCTTGATTCAGAGGTCTTTTGTTTTTAGCCATGTTTATACCCCATGAAGTATGTACACTCTTCCACGCGGGGGAGTGCAGAGGGGGGTTAACCCCTCTGCGGGGTCTGGGGGCAAGCGGGGGCTTAGGGGAAGCGTCCCTCGAAGGAAAAATTTCCTTGTAAATGTATGTTGTAATTTCATTGTAAATATGGACCGTTCATTATAAGGTCACAGATCTAATGGTAGAAATTATGTTAGGGTTTTTTTCCATAGAAGGAAACCCTATGTTATGAGGGAAATGTATTGCGGCTATGCATTATTATGAATATGGTATTCTAAGATAGGAGACTATGAGAGAAAGAAGAGGAAGTTACAATAGGTTTGTTGTAGGTTGTATCCCTTCATCTGCTGGATAATAATAAAGGAAGGACCTGGAAATTTCTTTGGTGGATGTAGCCCACACTAGGTGAACCACATATATTTGTGTCTTTATTGTATTGTGTATATTTTGTGTTTTATTTCCTCATTTGTTTTATTTTATTGCTCCGCGATCCTATTTTTCTAACAGGAGGTACAAGAGGCAAAAGACTAGTGTTGGGAGAGAAGAGCTACAGAATAAAAAAAAAGTAAAGAGAACCTTGGGCACTAGTCTAAATCATGGAGATACCATATATAGGAGGAGAAGAAGAGGGGTTTTAGTCCAGTATAGTAATAGAAGAGTCGGTAAGTACTACTCAGACATGATATTCTGTTGAATCCATGACCCCATGTGCGTCACCACAATTAGATATAACATTTGAAGACTTGTAAAAATCTATCATAGTTAGTCAAGGAGTACAGAGTAGTAGTAGTAGTCAGAATTGTGGGAGTAGTGCACAGAGTCAAAGTTAGAATCAAAGTCCACTAGCATCACCAAGAGGAGGGACTACACAAGACAACATGGATGGAGTAGATAATACTCTCAGGCTTCATGAATTCAAGGGAGTATGGTCAAAGGATCCAGAACAACACTTGTTTGTGAGTGAAACAATATGGGCCACTAAGAACATACAGGATGAGGCTGTGAAGATTGCGCAACTAGTGACAACATTTAGAGGGTGTGCTCTAGTATAGTGTATGAAGTTGCAGAGTATTATGCCTATAGGACATGCTAGAACTTTGTAAGAGATAAAGAAATAGCTACCAAAGGAACTTAAAAGTATGAAGTCAGAGTCGCAGTACATCACAAAACTGAAAGAGATCAAACAGGTACAAACAGAGTTTGTATGGGATTTCGATGAATGATTTAAGGATGTGATGGGGATATTGAATTTCCAAATTCCATACCAACAACATCAAGAGTGGTTTATTTACGGACTTATACCACACATTAGAAGGCCCCTAATTCAACAGAAGGTTACGTCGCAGCCTGAGCTTCTGGAAATTGCAATGAAACTAGAGGCATCTCCTGCAGGATATATTGGAGGAATGGCACAAGTTCATACATAGTTGGATGCATTAACAATTCAACTAGGAAATCTCACCGAAGGAAGGGAGAAATGAGAACAATTTTGGTGTACCAAATGCAGGATGGAGGGCCATCACAAGGATGAATTCCCAACATTCACGCAATATTTGGAAGCCGGAGCATTGAATCCACTACCATGGGGGATACTGTGAGATATGTAAGAAATGGGGCCGTCAACCCACTAAGTGTCTATTGCTACAGAAGTATCATAGTACAAAAAAGAACTTGTTTTTAAATTTTTTCAAGTTGGTAGGACACGAAGAGAAGGATTGTCGTGCATTTGACCTACTAAGGGAGTGCACATCAGATATGTACTATATCCAAGAGGAGAATGACAATGTGGAGGGGGGTGGTGCACATTATAACAATCATATAGGTTTCAATAAGGGGAATAGAGGAAAATTTTGTAGAGGCCGGTGTAGAGGGAATTTCAGTACAGGAGGACACATATCGATTATCTGTTATAACTGTAATCAACTTGGACATTTGGCCCGCGATTGCCAGAATCCATGTATGATGTGTACATATTGCAGAGCCCTGGATCACTCGACAGAATACTATCCCCAACTAGTTGCGAAGTGGCAGGCCAGAGGAAACCCAAAATAAAATCTGAATCAAAATGTGTAGATGATATTAGCTAAAAGACACAATGAAGGACCAAAAGTAGCAGTTGTTATGCATGGAGGAGCTAGAACAGGGCCTGATATGAAAAATCAAGGAAAAAAGACTGAGCAGTGGGTAAGGAAGTCAGAAGGGTCTATACCGACATTCGATCCACAACAAGAGAAAGAGACATACCAAATAGGAATAAAGGAAATACTTGGACATCATGGGGGAACATCAACATCATCTTTGCCTCATATCGAAGATCGGGTTGTGCCAAAGAATCCAATTGTGCAGGTAAGTACACTAACAAAATTATTAAAGAGTTGTGTAGAACTAATGAAATATAGAAGTAAACTAACTAAATTACATGACATTCTTGATCACTTCACAAAAGGAAGAGAAACCCCTGTCGCACAAAGAATGGTAAACCATGTACTGTGTAGAAAAGAACCAACGAAGAATTCACGTTCAATGTGCAGATTGGAGAGTATGATGTGGATAATGTTATTTTGGACTTAGGATATAATTTGAATGTGATGCCTAAGAAAACATGGGATATAATGGGAGAAACCAAGCTAGTATGGTCCCATGTTTAGTGAAGTCTTGTGAATCAACATAAGATGGTCTTGATTGGACTCTTGCAGGAGTACCTATGAACATAGATGGTGTGTGCAACACAACAAACTTTGAAGTTATTGAGATCATAGATGACAATCAACCATATATGGCACTGATGGGACTAGAATGGGCTTTGAATAACCCAAAAATAACTAACTTGAAAAGGAGGGAGATGATATTTGAGGTTGGGTATGTAAAAGTTATTTCACCCTCGAACCCATTAGAAGGAAAGAGATACATAGAGCCAGTAAGAGGGAGTTAAATTGACAAATTATACAATCTGACTGCGTGTATGGAGGATTATGTCAACCCGAAAATAGATGGTGCACTAAGTTGGAGTAGTATCAGTTCATGCACATCAGATTCAAAAGTCAGTCTAGAGAATTGGCAGCAAAGGATGCATGAAGTGTCAACTAGACAATGTGCACGTATCAACCGATCCTTATGTTGGATTGGAACATAGCTCTATGACCCACCCAGGTATAATGGACTAACTGATATATTCATGTTTATAAAATCATTTGACTTACAGGTACCCAAACAACAGAGGTTGTTGGAACTAGATGTTGTCTTAAAGGAGACTCCAACTAGATGGTGGGCAACATTCAGAGAGGGTATGAAAGGCTAGTCATAGTGCAGTAGAATAATGCAGATACTTTTTTTCTCTAGGGAAGAAAACATTATGCATAAGTACATAGGATATAGTGACCCGATGGGTCATGTGGAAAACTGTAGAGATTTTTGGCACTCAATACCAGAAAAAAGTAGACACACAAATTTATACTCACTTTGGACATAGTCTCGAATAATTAATATTTAGAATTAGAGATGCACAGGGAGAAAAGAATATGGTAAGAATTGACTCAGAGATTCTAAACCCCATTTACATTTGAACATCAATCTCCATATATACATGCAGCACCGCAGGCGATTCGAACAAAAATCTTCTCGGAGGTAGAGACGATGGAAGTAGTACGAGTATGTAGTGCACAGAAATCCAAGATGAATTCCCATAATCTATTGGAATGTTATAGTGTAATGAAGGAATAGAATGAGGAAGACGATCCCAAGAATGTACAAATACCCAAGACAGAAGGAGAATGTGTAGTAGAAGGTCCAAATCTTGCATCTTCCACATACACACAGTCTATAAATATGAAGAAGGTAAATATTGGGACATCAAAGAATCCTAAGTTTGCGGAGATAGGATATTATTGGAATAATGAGACAATTGAGAAGGCTCCAGAATTATTATGGGAATATCAGGAGTTATTCCCAACAACATTCTCAGAGATGAAGCAGATAGCGGGAGACTTAGGCGAGATGAATATTCCACTGAAAGTTGGAGCTAAGCCAATAGGAAAGAGGCCTTATAGGTTAAATCCAAGATATAAAGAGAAGGTCAAGGATGAAATAGACAGTATGTTGGACGTAGGTATCATTGAATGAGTAGAAGAATCATAGTGGATTATCCCAATGGTGGTGCAGGACAAGAAGACAAGAGGAATTAGGATCTGCGTGGATCTAAGGAAAATGAATGATGCATGCTTACATTATCCTTTCCCAACACCATTCACAGATGAAGTATTGGAGAACGTAGGAGGTCAGGAAACTTATTCTTTTACATATGGATTCTCTGGGTACCATGAGATAATAATATCACTGGAGGATAGACATAAGACCATGTTTCCAATAGATTGGGGCGATTATCAATATATTGTTATTCCATTTAGATTGAAGAATGCCCCTGTGGTGTTTTCTAGGGTAGTAGTGGCAACATTCAAGGATTTCATCCATAAATTCCTATAAGTTTACTTGGATGATTGGATGGTGTTCAGTTTACTACAGGATCATAGAGAAGTTATTCAACTCATGTTAGATATGTGCAGACAATGTCATATTTCCCTACGTTTAAAGAAGTGCATCTTTTCCATGTTGTTTGGAATTCTACTAGGACATGTTGTATGCAAAGAAGGAATATTATTCGATCCAACCAATATTGCAGTAATTATGGGCTTGGAACCTCCAACCCCAGTTAGACAGATGAGGGAAATGTTGGGTCATACTGGTTATTACAGGAAATTTATCAAAGGATATGCACAAATTACAACACCCATGGAAATGTTATTGATGAAGGAATACAATTTACAATGGAATTAGGACTGCCAGAAGGGCCTGAGAACTTTGAAACATAAACTGGTAACTGCACCAATTCTGATCTTTCCGAAGTGGAGCAAGGAGCTCCATGTACATGTAGATGCATCATCTAAATAATTGGGCGCAGTGCCGTGACAACTTGGAGAAGGGGACATAGACCATACAATCACTTTTGCAAGTAGGAAACTATCTATACCAGAAACAAATTACACAACTATAGAACAGGAAGGATTGGCAATGGTCTATGCGCTACAAAATTTTAGGCACTACTTACTGGGGTCCCACTTCAATATGTATACAAACCATTTTGAATTAAATTACTTAGTCAAAAATCCCATATTAGGAGGAAGAATATACATATGGCTACTATTATTTCAGGAATATGACTTTTAGCTCATCGTAAAACCAAGGAAGATGAATGTAGGACCATATCATCTATCGTGCATATTGACAGGAAAATATGTAGGTAATTTGGATGATAACCTCCAAGATGCACAGTTATTTGCAGTAAGGATGGTAGATGATTACTTTTCTGACCTTGTGGATCTTCTAAGTACTTTCATGGCTCCCTCTGACATGACCGTTGTGCAAAAGAAGCAATTAGTAGTAAAAGATGCAGATTACTAGTTGATTGTAGGGAATTTATATAACTTAGGTGTAGATGGGATATTGAGATGTTTTTTATTGAAACATGAAAGGTTGATTATAATTGAAGAAGTGCATGATTGGATTTTTGGAGGACACTATGCAGGAAGGGAAACAACTCAGATGATTTTATGCGCAGGGATTTGGTGGTCTACGCTTCATAAAGATGCAAACGTGTATTGTCATTCCTGTGATGTATGTCAAAGAGTGGGAAAATCATCTAGGAGAGATGAAATTTCATTAAATACACAGGTTACGTTGCAAGAATTTGATAAGTGGGCATTGACTTTGTTGGACCAATCAATCGATAAGAAATATGATCAGGGGAAAGATATATCATCACTGTGAACAAGGTGGGAAGAAGGAGTACCAGTTACTAATTGTACTATGGAGACTGTCGCGCAGTTTCTTCTCGAGAATGTAGTCATGGGGTTTGGATGTCCACGCATATTACTTAGTGATTAAGGTATACACTTTCTGAACAAAAAAAAAATTGCACTAACTGAGGAGTTTCAGATTCATCATCAAAAGAGTACACCATATCACCCTTAGGCCAATGGCATAGTGGAAGATTTTAATAAAATCTTGGAGAATGCTTTGACAAAGATTTTCAATGTAGGAATACATGAATGGGACTTACAATTCCCTGCAATACTATGGGGTTACAAAATTACAAGTAAGAAGATGAGAGGATAGACACCTTTTCAGTTGGTCTATAGACAGGAAGCATTGATGCTAATGGAGTTCATTCTACCTAGCTTATGCATTGTAGCAATCACCGATCTTTCATATACTCACATGATAGAGGAGAGTTTGGCGCAGTTAGTACAGTTTGAGGTGGACCACTTTATTGTAGGGTTTCATCAGCAAGTTTAGAAATAAAGAGATAATTCATGGCACGATCGCCACATTAAACCAAGAAATTTCAAGTCGGTGATTTGGTACTACTCTATGACAACAAGTATAATTAGAATCCTGGGAAGTTTCGCATGCAGTGGTTAGGACCTTATGTTATCCAACAAGTAATGGATACATGTGTTTCACGGTTGGAAACCTTGAATGGATAAGTCCTGGAAGGGATAAGTCTTGGAAAATTTGAAATTCTATAGAGATAGTTGACAGTCTATGCAGTAATCGAGGCTGTACCAAAACCCTTGTATTATAGTAGTTGTACCATAGTAGCAACAAAAACAAGGAAAACCAAATAAAAAGTAGAAAAGGGAACAAAATCAAATAAAAATTAGATATAGGAAAAAGAAAAAAGAGTGTTGGAATACCAAGGTATCGGAACCTACGTTGGATGAGACCGACTGTGCAGGATACATATGACACAAAAAATATCCAATGCATAGTTTGGCGATGACATGACCGTTAAAATTCGTGAGGCATGGAAATGACAGTTAGGTTGCAGGCATGAAATGTCCTAAAAGCACCATATCAGTCTTAAATGGGAAAATCCGTCAGAAATCATGAACAGATCAGCGATACAAGAGGAAAATCATAAGATGGATTTGGAAATAAAGGATCATTTAGTTAACCAATCACCCACTATGATGACATATTGGACAAGGTAGTTAAGGCAGGATGAGACATGTATACTTGGCACTAAAGCCCAAAAATGACAAGAAGTTGGTAAAGTCTAAGTCATTTTTTGCATGCAAGTGGGCGTGAACAGAGTCGAACTACCAGAGTTGAGTTCATGCAACTTGGACAGACACATAGAGTTATTCCAAGAGTTCATCAAAAAATTAGAATGGCACCACTGAGAGTGGGAGTTCCATCCAACGCAACAAAGAAACAAACGAAACGACTAGTAGCAGGCATGGAGGTTGAGGAGGTAGTCGAAACTTCGAATCTAGCACCACCAAAATATTTTCACATAGACTATTTACCCACTAGGATGGATGATGCACCACCAATCAATGTACCAATGAATTCCAAGTACCCATTATCGATAGCACCAGTTTTGGTTGGCGTCAATAGCAAAGAAGATATGCTCGGGAAGATATCCAATTTGAAGTTTATGGACCACGATAGCACAAATACACAAAAATTCCCTAAATTGTCCAAGTATAAGTATTTATGCACGAAGATTGTCCCCAGACCAGGAATAATTTTGGTATAAGAGCCTCATAATTGGGCATGAGGCTTAGAGAAATCCGAGATATTGAACTTGTTTGAAATTATATATTTTGGACAAAGTACGAAAATCAATGCCCATTTCAAGGTGTTACTCATCAACATTCATGGGGGGGCACTTTGGTTTGATCCCACAATGTCGATTGATACTAAGTTGATTGTGTGTATCAAAGGGTTTTTCAAAGAAGGTGAAGACCCAACACTATTGTTCAACAAAATGGGAGAGTGAGTCCTCTCTGAATCCATGAAAGAAAAAATTGACACATTCAAAGGCAAGAGGGGTCTGGATAACAATAGAATCAGTGAAAAAAAATTCAGGTTTGCGACGCAGGTTTTGGCCTGCAAATTGTTGCGAAAATGTCGAAAAGACAAAGTATCCGCAACAGTAATTTTAGTAGTAGAAAAATGCAAGGAAGGAGTTCAGATGAACTAGGCTACATTTTTAGTCAACCATTTCTTACAAGATTGCACGGAGGCCCAGTAGAAGGGAACCTAATTTCACTATGCATGGTTTGTCATCCACATTGTGTTGGTCAGGTCCTAAGAGCCTGCATATTACCAGTGCATGTGCACTCCAGGTCACTGTCATTTAGCCGCCAGGTATTCCAACTTGTGGCACGCAATAATCAAGAGTCCACAAAACGACACTAATTCCACGTTTTATAGCTATTTACAGCTCATGACTACTACAATGGATACCACCCAACACATACCAGAGGACCAATTCGCTACAAATAATGATATTGTACTATTTAGAGCTAGTATGCACTATCTATATATGCAATACAAAAATATCCTAGGTAGAAATGGTTTCCAACCAGTTACCGGTTGACCACAGAGGATGTAAACTTAATAATCAATGACTAGGAGGAAGAGTGGAAGAGCCCATCATAAAAGACAGGGCCATAAAAAGAGGATGAATACCAAGACAAAATTTAGGAAGAAAAGGATCAGACGAATGGCCCAGGTAATATTCCTAGCCATTCTACAATCCTTGAAGCAAGGATCAAAAGGAAGGATAAAGGGCTAGAACAGGAAGGAGAGGCGTGGAAGAAAGTTAAGGCATTGAAGAATACCCCATTTTATATCCTAACCAATGATGATGTGGATAGGATTGTGTATTAGATACAACATACCACCGAGGAAATCTGGGAGGAAGTAGCCAAGAAGAAAGAGGAACTATAAAAGAAGGTGCAGGACCATCTGGGGATACTTCAACAAATATTAGAAACAACTTGCGTCAAGTCCACTAGACCAATAAAAACAACATAAATCACACAAATAGCCATGACATAGTTAACAAGGGATCATCAAACCTTATGGATTGAGTCAGATGCACTAGATTTTCTAGCAGGTGAATTGTAGGAGAAAATAAAGGCATTGGGCCAGCTTAATATTGTCGTATCAAGACTACCCATCCAAAGAGTACATGACTTACAAGAAGAATTGGTGCAAGAAATAAAGCACATAGGATACACAGGGCACTGATACTTGGAAAGAATAAGGGATGGAAGAGACAAAGTGAAAGAACAATAAAATATGGCACTTCAAAAAAAGAAGAATATTGAAGGTTGAGTAAAGGAAGTTATAAATAATAATGAGGGGTCAAGGAAAGGGCCATGAAATCACTACAAGAAAAAGATGAAGTTGAAGCTATTGTGCATATGACACAAGAAGTTGTCCAACAATTGTACAAGCAAGTTCCAGAAGCTCCCTTGGTGATAGAAGCCACTATGGAAGAACAATTGTTGAAGATTGGCAAGGTCATTAAGGGCTTCAGGGAGTAGATCCTGGATTTACAACTGAGGAGCACACCCGAAATTCCACCAGAGGTGTGTGAAGGTAGGGTGTGGATGGAAATGACAACAGTTTCCAAGATCAAGAAAATATAATATGAATGCACAAACATTTTCAAGGAGAGTGCTCAGGTGTGGGAAGAGTTCATGGGAGACCTGGAAATGAAGGCCATAGAGGCCAATATAAGAGAAGCACAATACCAGGCACATGAGGCATAAAAAAAGGCGACTACGCTACCACCAATAGAGCTTATGTTATCCATTTTGGTTCAATGATAGGCATGTGTATAAGTGGAGAGATTGAGGGACCAACAAAAGATCCTGCAACAAAGAATCAGACCCGTGAAGGAATAAGCAATAAGGATCATTGGAGAATTGGCCACTATTCAAGGTAAGGTCAAACAAGCAACGATGGAAGTAGAGAACAAGCTCATAGAATTAACCTTGCAGGATGTAGAAGAGATAGCAACAATAAAGGCCATAGTTGTCAAAGAGATAGAGGTCACTGAGACTACCTCTCAACCATTCATTTCGGCATGGAGGAACATGAAACAAGACTGAGTGGCTTGGGTTGAGCCACATGTGAGTATTGGGGCGTTGTCGGATAGGTAGTATTGGATACAATGTTAGGAGAAAAACATAAGCATAAAGAAAGTGCGCAGAAGGAAGAAAGTATGCAGATGGAAGAAATCACCCTGGTGGAATACAAAGCATATACAGAAGAATAAAGCATGAGAGCGAGAGAAGAAATCAAAAGAGAATGATGTCAACAGGACATTCTAGAAATAGTAGAACAACCGAAAATATGCATGAAGAGCGAGAAGCAGAAGAAAGCAGTCGAAACAACCAGTTAACTGAATTGGCCATGCATTTTAATAGTTAACATTTAACCAATTAACATCTTCATCCTTTCTTGAGAGTGCATCTACCATGACATTTTGCTTCCCCTTTTTATAGACGATTTCAAAATCATAACCCAATATCTTGGTTACCCATTTTTTTTGTTCTTATGAATATAGTCTTTGTTCCAGGAAGTATTTAAGACTATCATGATCTGTTTTGACCTTGAAGTGCCTACCTATTAGGTAAGAACGCCATTTCTTCAATGCATGTAGTATTGCCATCATTTCCTTCTCATAAATGGGTTTGTGTAAGTCCTTTCCCTTGAGTGGTCGACTTTCAAAATCTAGGGGCCTTTCTTCTTGCATTAGGACAACACCAATTCCATTTCCCGAGGCATCAGATTCCACAATAATTTTTTTTTTGAAGTATGGAATGGTCAAGACAGGAACTTTGCACATCACCACTTTAAGTTGTTCAAAAGATTTAGTTGCCTCTTGAGTCCATGAAAATGCATCCTTCTTAGTTAGTGCCGTTAAATATGATTCTATTCTTCCATAGTTCTGAACAAACTTGCGGTAGTAACCTATCAAACCCAAAAATCCTCTAATATTCTTCAATGTTTTGGGAATCGGTCAGTCCATCATGGCCTTAATCTTGTTAGGGTCTACCTTGACACCTTCATGAGATACAATATGACCCAAATACTCTACCTCCTTTACTCCAAAGAAA
>ML788761.1:26854-37947 GCA_009831015.1 Picea engelmannii | reverse complement strand
GCGTCATTCTTCTGTTATAGCCATCAATGACAACCTTAACCATCTGCGTTAGCTTCTGTGTTCCAGCGCTGTTTCAGCACTGTGTTTCAACGTCTGTGTTTGCATTTGTGTTGCAGCAGTTCGCATTTGTGTTGCAGCAGTTCGCATTTGTGTTGCAGCAGTTCACATTTGTTCTTCATAAACAATCGATTGCCATCAATGACAACCTTGATTATCTACATCATCTTTGTTGTAGCCATATTTCCAACAATTTTTGCCTAATTTTTTGTGTCACCTAGATTTTCATGTCCAATGTTGGGCGGTTTTTCAGCACATGGTTTTTGCCGATGGTTTTCTATTTTCAGTTAAGGAATTAGGTTTTTTGACTAATCCAGTTGATTGGGTTAGGGTTTTGGATGTCGTTGGCTCCTATATGTATATTGTATTGTAAACAATGTATCACTATGGATGAATATAGAATATATCGGTTTTCCAGGTTTGGGTTTCCAAGGGAAAAATCTCTGTGTACTGTGTGTATTTTCCATTGTATCTTCTATGTTCTTTTACTGAAAACCTGTTTGCAGTAAATATTGTACAAGGTTAAAATCTACACCAAGTTCCTCCACCCAAGACCAGAGATGAAAAGTACAACCTCCAAAGATTTTTTTTACAATACGTCCAAGGAAGAAATGACTTTCTTCCTAACAAGATAGGGGGAAACACAAATCCTAAAAATAAGGGCTTTCAGGGGGGAATGCCAATCTCAGATGCAAGGGGAAAAGGGGACTTCCAGGGCTATTAGGAAAATGCCATCATAAGGGTGCATTTCTTTGATGTCCTTTTCCTCCATCCCAAGGTTCTCTCTTATACTCCCTTTTGAAGGTTGGAGTAGTTATGTATGGGCTACAAGAGGTCGAGAACCTGGGGAACTCGTCAACTTCACCCAAAATATTGAGCTTTATTATTTTTTTGAGCGAATTAAACATGTATGCGGGTTGCTAACTACCAAGATGCGTATGTATGCGAGTTTCTTTAAGGAGAGTCACATACATCAAGAAAAAATAGATTTTTAAAATTATGTTTAGGGAGGAAAAGGGGATTTTTTCTCTTGCAAGCATGGAAAAGGATGTAATTGAGGCCATTGAGTCATTATGGATATATGTGGTGCCAAATGACACTATAACACCACCCTTGATCTCTTTAAATTTAGTACCATTTGTAGGAATTTTTGTAACACCATATTCACTTCTCTTCCATGCATGGTAATCCATAAATTGTGTGATGTTTTTTCACCTAAAAAATCATTGGAAATGTAGAATTTTTGGAATATGATGAAGAACCTTGGGGAGCGCCTTATTTTTTACTTGATCGATTTGATATTTACTAATTCCACATCAAGGACGTTCCAAATTTGTTGTGTGTGGTCCATTTTATATATAATATGATTATTAGACCATGCATCAATGAATCGATACTTCATGCATATATCTTTCATAACGAGAGACAATTATTGGTGTGTCTGTTGGGGGGGCGGGGGGTGAGTAAAGTATTTGATGGTGGTAGAAGAAAATATGCTAGTAATAAAAAACATTCAAAATAAATTATTGTAATGAGTATTCATCAATATTGCATCATTTATACAATTAACATTAAAAATAGAGAAAAAAAATGATATTCATGTATGAAAAATATATTGCATGCCTTAGGATATATGTGAGATAGTTGTTTGACAAATGATTCAACACCTTCACTTTCACCAACAACAAAATAGTAGAGAATATTTGTCCTTGATCCTTCATATAAGGGGTTTCATGCCTTATCAATCAAAGATACATCATGAACATCGTCAAAGTTGACATCCATTGGAGAAAAGGTGTCATGGATCAATCTATTTATCATGTCATTCTCAATTATTAATATCATGAGTTTCATCTATAGGATTAAATTCATCCATCTACTCCATCTACATTAACTTGTTGACAAATATTTCTACTACAATTTGACACATCCTTGGACAATTCAAGCATAGAAAACTTTATCTTTGTAATTACAAACAATCGAATATTTAGTATATATCAAATATTAAAATAATAAAAAATTCCAATAATAAAAAAACATTTAATAAATAACTTACCAATACATGATATACATTATATGCTCTCTATATATTATATGCTCTCTATATGGCATATTTTTAAGTCTATTGCAACTTCTTTTACAATCTAGAGCCCTGCTAAAACCCTACATCTATCATAATAAATGGCTACTTTACTAATAATTCGCTCTTAGGTTTCTTTTTATGGTTTGGATTGCATTGAGTATATTTCTTACCTATGAATATGGTTTTAAGAAGTCAGTTAGTATATTTCTTATCTATGAATATGGTTTTAAGAAGTCTTTGGCTGTTAGAGTTAACTTATTATAACCTAATCCTTTTTCTATTTATGTGCTAAAACTTGGAAATGAGTGCAGATGATTTTTAGAGCATGAAAAAGCAATGGTTTTGAAAGGATCACCAGGGAACTGTTTGATTCAACATGCCTATGGTCAAATGTGTGGTATGATAGTAGAAAATTAACTCTAGAAACAGGTTGCCCAAGGAATCAATGAATTAATGCCTAAGCCAACATGGGATATAGTATAGCTACCTCATTTGCTTCCCACAGAAATATTGGATAGAGTTGTGGGCATTTATGTGTTCAGTTCACCTTCAACATCCTGATTTTGGCATCATGAACCTCTTGGGCGCAGTTCTAGTTTTTGATAGAAGCTTCCACAACCAACAGCACCATATTTGACCTCCAAGATAGAGTTGCACGCACCTGGCAACCAATCTGAAGTTTTCTCTTGTAAAACATCTAGTTTAATTGTTAAATATTCCCTGTTTGGTAATGAACGTATTAGTATTTTGTTGAACTGTTATTATTTCGTTTTGTTGGTCTAAAATTTGCATAGAGCCCAGCATATTATATATGGGAGAATCCAACTATGAACACATAATAATACTGAGCCAATTTGTGAGCAGAAAGTTGAGATCAGAGTTGTGTAAAAACGTTTTCATAACTTTAATATAAATCTGAGTTCATGTTGTAAGTTGTGAAATGTGTTGTAACAATGATTGCTAATCTCTTTAGGCAACTGGAACCCATGAGCAAAGGCCCACTCAGAGGTACCAGCCGCCCAATTCTTTGCCTTTTGTTTTAATTTCATTTCCAGGAATAGATTTTATGAATTCAACCATCATTTAATTAAATATCTTCTTTATCAATTTGAATTGGAATGACAAGGAGTTTGTAGAGTGTGGTTTTCAGAGCAAGGGACAACAAAGACTCTGAGATTTCACTGTGTATCAGTCCAAAGAAGGCAGCCACAAGCTGAATATATTTGAACTTGTCAATTTTTATTTTTATTTTCCAGAAATTCAATGAGGTGTATCACTTAGATTCATCATAGATTTACTATTGTATTTATTTATTTTAAGTATGCAAGAGTGAAATATAATTTGTTGTTTTGATTATTTCTTTTAAGGGTAATTTGTTGTAGTGACCATTTTATTAAAATGTGTTAACTTAGATTGAAATTCATTGTTGTAACCATTTTAAGATTTGTTATTAGCCAAAATTAATTTGAAATTTAGACCCCATAGGACCCAATCAATACAATGCTTATGTCCTGCAAAGCCAATGCACAGTGTCTCACAAGTATATAACAAACCTATGTTGATATAGTTAAATGTTTTTAATTTATACATATATAATGTAACTGACCATACATTTGATCCCGCTTCAAATTATTCAGTCTCTACAATGTTTTTTAATTGAATCCTCTAAAATTCTTCTACTTTGTAATCCCTTGCACTTTTTACAATGGTCCTTTCAATAACATTTACCATTACCATATTTCTCATTTAACCTAGCAATGGTCCTAAAAGACATCACATAATTTTTCCAGATTTAAATATTTTTTACAACTACATCAAAACTTTGACATTGACATTTGTGTGATGTAGTTAAAGTTGATTGAGTAAAATTTGTTGACTACATCAGCAACTTTTTAATGGTCATTTTATAACATGTGCATCAGAATTTTGATATAATAGTATCATCCAAATTTTGATGTATATTGAGGGTAAAAAACAAAATATCACTGTATTTTTCAAGAATTTCACAAAAAAATGATGTCACAAACCATTTTTTCCATCAACAAAGGTAAAAATTGACATGTTTCACACTCAAATGTAGTAATGTGTGGCTACCATATTGATTGGAAATGAAGCCTATGGTTGGGTGGATACTAGTTTTACTTTGGAGGGTGCTAGGGTCATTCCAAATCTTGCAAAGCTCAAGGACATGTCTATTGTTCAAACACCTTTTAGATCTAAAATTTACCTCCCCCAACTACCTAAAATGTTTCCCCAACACTCGAAAAACTATGGCCTCAAATTAGACTCAATTCAAGAAAAAAAACCCCTACCTTGAAAACTTGCCCGGTGGCCCCAAAGTTCCTAATAGCTCTAAATCTAAACTAGCATGTTCTTACATGGATAATCTATGTATTATCATTGCATTTACTTTCATTTGGCACAATTGGGATCAAGTTGAGTGAGATTTGGACTAAGAAAGCTCTTGGAAAGGTGTCAATCGGAAGGGATAGATTAGAAAAAATATGAACTACAATGGTGAAATGGCTTGCTAATACAGATTTATTGGGTTGTAACTCAAATGGATATTCCTAGTTCAATGAAATTTCATCCCAAAACTATCCAATTAGACCCATTTCTAAAACTGACTTCACTAATATTCTCAGTGCTTAATAAATCACCATGAGCTTGACATAACCACTCATACTATCCTTATAATACTCTTTAATGAAGCAAAAGGCAAAAGCCATACAAACTATGACTCCTACTATCTTCTTTTACTCAAACATATGTTTAAAAAGTTACTAAAAATTTACTAAAAACAACCCTCCTATTATTATTAAGGACAAATGTACAATACAAAATATCATATTAAAACCATAACAAATTCTTAAATCAACATATAATTCCACATCACTCAAAATTATAATACCATAGGAATCATTTCTCCCTAATATATCTCCATAAACCATTCTCTAGAAAGTATATTTCATTGTAAAGATGTTTGTACCAAAATTTTAAAAGTAACATATAATGTTGGCCATGCTAGTGTGTCAGAACATGGAATTTATCCCTTTTTCTATATTCAATTGTAAAGGCACCAAATACTGAGTACGACATTTTAACTTACAAAGGCACCAAATTGTGAGTACAACACTTTAACTTACAATGATTTTGAAATGCCTTTTAACTTACAATGATTTTGAAATGCCTTTTAATGTAAATATGTCCAAATACTTTTGTTTACCACTACGTTATTACCTTTGTTTCTCATATGATTCTATAATTTCATAATCCATATGGAATGTTTAGATTTTAAAATATTCAATATAGTTGGTTGGTATTATAATTTTTTTTAAAGAGATTGTGTAGAAATGTATATTAGATAAAATATGTTTGTGTATATATATTATCAATTAGATTTAATTGTGGTAGTTAGATTTAATTTTGATATTTAGGAGAAATGGTTTTATCATTTTTATCTAAATTTAATTCTCACAAATAACACATTCAGCTCTTACCAAATATATTATTATAATGGTCACATTGTAACCTGAAATATATATAAGATGAAAAATTCATATTTCTTTCTTATTCCTCCATCTTGTTGCACTAAAATTACTCTCTACAACTACAAAAATAATGAACATAAATTTAATTAATAAAAATAATATTTAAAATGCATACCAACAATTCAATATTAATCCTATATTAAAAATAACCAAAACAAAAAATAAATACCACATAATCGAATGTTATAACTTTCCCAATGATTGAACATAGGCTGATTTCACTATCATAGATCACCATAAACCATTCTGGCTTAAAAAAATTTGTACCAAAAAAAAAAATTAAAGGTAGTATATAATGTTGGCCATCCTATATAATCTGTCCGAATGAGATAGGGAATAATATCCTCTCTAGAAAGTATACAGATCTTTGTACGAAAACTTTAAAAAATAGCATATAATGTTGGCCATCCTAATATAATATGTCCGAATGAGACATGGAATAAAATGCTAACATCCTTTTCTATGCAAAGACACCAAATTATTGAGTACATTTCATAGTGAGTACGATAATTTGAAAGGTCTTCTCATCTCTACACACTTTTGTTTTATAAATAATTTAATTTATTAAATAAAATAAATATAAATAAAGATAAAAAAAATTATAGGTTTATATGCATTTAAAAACTTTATTTAGTTGAATTTAATTTAAAAGAATAGTTAGTTATACGAATAGAAGAACATTATTAGTTAATTTAAATGTTTATTTATTTAATTATTTTATTAAAAATGTAAAAAATAAAAATAAAGATTAAAAAATTAGAATTTATATGTATTTTTAAAACTTCATATTTGGTAGTCCCCGAGGTGTAGGACAGTCGGTGACGGAGTGTGTTGTTAAGCCACTCCGTGATGTTAAAGTCACCGGTTCGAAACCTGCGGAGACAAAAAATCCAACCATGTTAAGGGTTGGTGTGGCTCAGGCCGGGTGTGATCCCCGGGTGATTTTGACGGCTTAGATGCCCCTGAGTCGCGGTTTCTCAAGCCACAGGTTAATCGCGTAGCCAACAGGTCTCGCACAAATTAACAAACAAACAAAAAAAAAACTTCATATTTGGTAGATAAGATATTTTATATTTCCAAAAATAATTTTAAAAGTTTATTTATATTTTATTTGATTTTATTAATTATATTGCTCATAAATCGTAACTATGGGATGGATAGTCATGATATAAACAATGATGAAGCATTTATCTTTTAACAAAACTTGGTCTAAGAAACTAGCAACATACAAGCAATTTTTCCACCTAATCGTAGGTATCCAGTGTAGATACCACCCCCAAGCTTGGCTATGAGGATATTGAGGCAAAGGAACCAAACCACGGGCTTCTATCTCTCTTATCCCAACTCATCTTCTCTCATGCTCAACCAATTCACCCATTACAAAGCATTACATGCATCCCTTCTAGTCATCAAATAACCATGTAACTTCCATCCACTGCCCCACACAACACATGGAAGATAATTCCTTTCTTTGTTCAATGGTCCCTCAAGGCTATTCTTCCCTCCATTGTTCCTTAGTGTGAATAGAAAGAACCTAATGTACTATATGTTTTCTCAAAGTTGCCTACAAGAATAATACTTGTCTCTCAAACATCAAAAGAGTAGAAAATAAGCAGTGCGTGATGATTTCCTAACTAACCCAACCTCTATGCTCACTTACAACCATCTACCTTTTATTCCAAGTCTACAATTTTCTCTTCATAGTGTTCATTTTTGTTAATTTCCATCTAGATAATAGTTAGCAATGGATGACACAATATGAGTAGTCTAGAGAAACCACCTAAGAATGATGGAATGAATGTTAGAGTCAATGAAAATGAGAGAATTGAAGGACATCATGGCTAACATTTCTTTTAAGAAGAGGAATATAGAACTCTTACACTTCCCCATGATGATTTTATTCAACCCATAATTCCATAACTACATGAGAATACTCTCCCACCAACTTCTTGTTGGACATATTGTCTTTAATATGTTGTCATTGATGTCAACAATCGATGTCATTGTGATGTGATGATAAGTTGTTATGATGAATTGTCAATGATAAGTTATCATTAATGAATTGTCATTGATGTCAATAGTATAATAGTTAGCAGAGAATGAAAATGTCAAACGATATGCATAGATTCAAGCTCATAAGAAAGGACATTAATCAAATCTCAATAGGAAGAGAACATTGTAGAAATGTTGTTGGGATCAAAATCCCCAAAGGAAAACTACAAAGGATTCAAGAAAGAATCCTTCTCATTGAGATAGTTTTAAGGAGTAGTTGCACAGAAAGACATAACGCGAGGTGCAAAGGAATCCACTTTAAAGATCAGGAGAAATACAGATCAGAAGAAAGATCGTTAGATCGAGGTGAAGTCAGAGTTTTGAAGAATTATATCTGGACCGTCAGATTTGGGAGTTACAAGAGAAGGATCGTTGGAGGATTGGTCAACAATCAGATCAAGTTGTGACCATCAGATATGAAAGTGCCATATCAAGGGCATGGATTGATTGTGGAGCATGAAGGGAGAATTAAACAACGTGTTAATTCTAAACCCACAATTAGTCTAGACCGTCGATCATCACCTGCTAAATAGATCTACGGTTGGCATAAGTTCCACTACCAACGAGCAATTTCCATTGCGGAGCTCGATGGTAGTTTTAAACGTCGTGCTAGTTGGGACCCCGACTAGCACCTCGTAATCATCCCTAATCGTTGATCTAATCCGGGAGAATTCTCGACTATTGGATTGGTTAAAAATGGATCATCAGACGACGTCAAGATGATCGAGGTTTAATCGGTGAAACTTACTTTGGGATATTTGGGAAATGGAAGCATATAACCCAAAGTCATGAATGTCGAAATGAATCTAGACCATTGATATAGAACTAATCACAATCGTTGATCAAGAATTCACGAGATCCCGAAATAGTTGAAATATCGACAACCATTGGATCGTGTTAGGATTTTTGCGTCAAAGATGGATCGTTAGATGAAGTCAAGTTGCTCGAGTTTTATTCGGGGAATATCACTTAGGAAGAATTGAGAATTGGGAATGGATAACCCAAATTCCTGAAGGCTGAAATGAATCTAGACCATTCATCTAGAACTGATCACAGTCGTTAGATTCAGGAGGAGGATATGTGTCACGACAAGGGATCTACATCAACAGACCATGTCAGCCAGGACATGTGGCACAATCAAATGATAACAAGTTTCAAGATGAAATTGGCATTTTGGGTACGTGTAAGTCACGAATCTAAGTGACACGTGGCAGCCACTCGACCAATGCCAATTCATAAGTGACATCAACAAGTTACGTCAGTTCGAGAGTATGTAATTTTGGGGAAACTAGTTTCTAACATCAGAAATCCCCGAAGCATCGAAGGCCAAAGTTAATGCCTATCGTTGATCTAATTCGGGAGTGTTCTTGACCATCGATCAAGTAAAGTGGAAGGATAGCGTGAGTGGATATGTTAACTGACAACAAGTGGTCACCACTGATGTATGACTTATTTGGTAGGTAATCACTTTGGAGGAATTGTTACTCCAGAGTTCAGGAGTCACGAATAGCTGAAGTTCTGAAGTGAACGAGAATCGTTCATCATGCAAATAATATATCGACCGTCGAATCTACTTCGGAGAAATATGCTTCAGGATATTTGAAAGATTATAGAGGCTGGAAGTCGCGAAGGACAAAGTATCGAAGTACTGATAGTCATCCATCTCATCGGGAGATTAAAACGTGACCGTTGATTTTGATAAGTGATCAAGCACTCGCTTTGGTTAGTGCCTGGTCACCACCTGCAGTTGTATGGAATAAAAAACAAAGGGAAAAAGAAGAGGCAACGCTCAAATCAATAATCCCTTGGTTTTGCGCTCATGGACATATGTAAATGGTTTGAAGGAAACGCCTCATACAGATTTAATTCGACAGAGAGTTAACACTAGAATAATACAGAGAACTGATAAAAGATCAAAATATGATATGTTTGTGAACTGAGAACACAACAAAAGCATGAGTATGATATAATGAGTCAATCCGTGTCTGTGATCAACTCATGAAGACAAAATAACCAACACACAATAATGATTAAAAGAGAGTTAATTCATGAGCATTATGAATAAAGGATAAAAGGAAAAATGATATTATTATTTAAATGAAAAGGTTCAATGGTTCAAATATCAAAAGACACAATGATTCAAATTCACACCAGTTGGAAGACCATATAAACAAGAAGGAGTGGTGAGAAGGTGTGTAGTTGAATTTGTTGAAGTATATATATTTATATATAATGGATTGAATGAAGGTTCATTCTATCAGGTTGGTGCATGTTTACAAGATGGGTCTTGTATGAGGATTGGATTCCTCACATCTCAGTTGGATCTAAGATCAACAAGATGGGACTTGTTATGAGGGTTGGATTCCTCATTTCTCAGTTGGATCTGAGAACTACAAGCTGGGTCTTGTAACAGAGAGATGGGTCTCTCATAATTGTTTGAAGATGAAATTCAAAGATTGATCTTATCTATTCATTCAAGTTAAATAAATAAATAAAGTATTTATTCTTTTATTTATTGATTGAGAAATGAAATAAATATATGTTGTTCAGTTAATTTATGAAAAGTGGAAAATTGTCCAAAGTTTTTTGACACTGATTCACCCCCCCCCTCTTATTGTCAAGTATCCATTTCAACACTTCTTGCATGCATTAAATCGTTGGTTTTAATAAGTCAAAGGACATGGATGTCTTCATTTAATGCACATAGTGGAAAGAGATGAAATCTAAGGTTCACACTTGGAAATGGAGGAATTCATTTCCCATAGGCCTCCTTTCCTCTTCCCCTCTAGTGGAATCATAACCCCTCTCATTCTCTCCACAACCATATTTGACCATTATATTATATTTTTATTAGTATTGTTTAAATATCTCAATTTTACCATGAGCCTACCATAGGGTCCATATAAGTATATTTACATCATACATGCCAATCCATTCACTAGTCGATCCTTACTCTTAATATATACACTAGGGATCCACACTAGCATATTCACATCATTTACATAATATGATTCAATTCATTCTATGAGTCGAACTATGGTATTACAGTTCTCTCCCCCTTGGAATAACACCCACCTCAGTGCTTCTCAAAATCAAAACAAAAATCACCCACCTTATTCATCATCATCCAATTTCATTGTTTAAAATACAATTTATGTAGGATCCCACGACATCCAAAACACATAATCCATTGACCTGGATTAGACTACAACCCTAATTCCTTACCATGGGCTAAGCCACAAATATTCCCATGCACCACAAAAGTTCCAAAAGAAAAACTCGTGTGTTGAAAAATGCTAAAAAACGGATGCAAAAACCACCAAAAAGAAAATTTGAGGGCTCTTCCCCCT
>ML788761.1:0-10515 GCA_009831015.1 Picea engelmannii | reverse complement strand
GACCTTTTGGGGCTTTTAGATGACATATGAGGGTCCTCCAACTTCGTAAGGCCATAACTCTCAAACCGTGAGGAGTTATGTGACATTCTACATACCACCAGAAATGGCATGACATGTACTATCCATATAGAATAGTATTATCTAAAAATATATCATAATTCATACCATTACCCATCAAACAAACTTGGGTCCATTATCCAAACCTAGGGTCTCCAACTTCTCATGGCCATATCTCTCTAACCGTGAGGAATTATGTGACGTTCCACATACCACTGGAAATGACATGACAAGAACTATTTATCTAGGATATTTTCCCTGACAAATTCACTTTCCTTCATCTCATTATTCCACAATTAAGCATGGGTTCTCTTACTCCACAAAGTGTCTTCCCATGAGGGCTTTCACCATAAGGGGACCACTTTGGAGTTCATCCATATTTACTTCTTATAAACCATGACAAAAAAATAATGAGTCATATTTACATCAAACACTATTGGGTCCATTACCCAAACCTTTCTGCTATGGGTCTTTCTTCAAGGGTTGACATCAATGACAACCAACCTTAATCAACAATAGGATACAAAATTTTAGTGTTTCCAATGGATAATTACTAGGGTGCTCTAAATTTTGGAATGTATTTGAATTTTGGTCCCTTGAATTTGTCATTAAATTATGGATATAGATTGAAGGGTGGTTTTAATGCAATCTCTTCCTCTTTCTCTGTTATTTCATGGATTCTATATCTTTGGCTCTCTGAATTTCATTAGTACTTAGATTTTTTCACTTTGTGCTTTGTGTTTTAAATGTTTAGGTTATGAATTTATAGTTTTATTCAATATTGGATGTGTTGGTATTTTTAAGTCAAGTTTTAGAAAAGGGTCTAACCTGTGTCCTAGATACAAGGCTCTTTCTGGTCATATTGGTTCCAATTTGACTCTATCATATTTATCTATGTTTTCTCTGGGTTTAGAAATTATGGATTATAGGAAAGCACATTAGATATGAAGGGCTCTTCGAAGGCATGAAGATTCTATCCAATGCAATATAATCTTTATTTTCTTGGTGATCTCCAAGGTTTATTTAAACAAACATCAATGCACAAAACCAAATGCGACAAGTATGAATGTCTTGGTCCAACAAAGGCATAAGTATATGTTTGAAATAATAATGAAATATGTTAAGGAACATGGTCATCAACCTTAGAAAATATTCTCACTCTATATCTTCTAATCATAAGATGCCAATCAACTATGTTCAATCCAATCTCAAGGAGGAGGATACAATGCATCAAATGAAATATGGCATGGACATTGAAAATATAATTATCTTTTTTCCAATGTAGGTTAGGAGGAGGCTAACAACCACCATGTGCTTCATTAATCCTTATTTTTTTCAAAGTAATTATAATATTATCTTTTTTAATTAGTATACTTGCAAGAACAATTGGGATATAATTATTATAGAAATTTGCAAACTCTCTTATGTGGCTTATGAGAGTTTCCAATTTTCTATGAAACTCCATAACAATATTACTTGTATGATTGTTGTTTAGCTATGCTACAACTTGTTTGATATAATATTTTGTAGTTTTAGTTTAAAAAAATAAAATTTCTCTCACTAATTTTCTTAACTTGTCTGAGATGCTCCCATCAAAATGTGTCTCTACAATTTAAATTTAATATGGCCACTATAGCATTGATGTTTCTAGAATAATCATGGAAGTCTTGGAAATGATTTATTGTCCTAAGAAACCAATTCTTTGCTTCTTGTCCATATTTGACCTCACCATTAAAGGTAGGTGTCTTTTTCATTCGAAATTCTCCATCTAGGTTGTCTATGAGAGGCATTTTTCCCCTATATACACTAGGTGAATATTTGTGGTTGCTAAATGAGTCTTAAAATGAATAGGACTCACTAATAGAAAAATATGATAGAGATGGCTTGTATGTCCCATCCTTGGAGGTTCTTCTTGTATTCTAGGACCTCTTGTGAGAATGACACCTGGAGTTATTCCTACTCCTACTAGCATTATTTGAATTTCATTGATGATGCATTTTCCTCTGTGTGTCTATAAAACTTTGGAACATGGTTTCATTTAGCTACTTTCTCCATTATTGAGCCATAAATAGTATTTCATTATTGTTTTGCAATTTTGGAGCTCTACCCAAAGATCATCATTATATGTATAATATTTGGAGGAGTCTCTTGATTTCTATGTTCATTTGAATCTATCTCTACATTTCCAACATGTATATTTTCACCCATGGAATTTTCTTCAAAATCATAAGGGTCATGTGCATCCTCCAAGATTATAACTTAATATCCCAACCAAGACTAAGTATTTGTTATTTTAATTATCTTGATAAATATAATATTTTATAGAAGAGATGAATTCTCATATCTCTTCTCCTCCAAAATACATTTCTCATATGATAAAAAATACTATCTTGCTCAATTTTGGTGTTGGAGTTAGAAGTTATATACCTCAAATTTTATTTCATATTATGTCTTATGCAATTCCTCTAGTATATTTTTTAATTCCCATATCGAGTTGCAAGAATTGTGCACAATAACAATTCTATTAGAAAAACAATCAACAAAAAAGTTATCAACACAATAATTCTTCTATGTCTTTTTGGCCCCACTTGTGATAATCAAATGTAAATACATATAACTTACTTCCCCATTTTCCATGGTTAAATTAAGGAGAAAATTTTATTAGGGCTTTCTGAAATATCAAGAACAAATAAGGGTCAAGTGGGTAGATTTGTTTCCACATTTTTATGTCAACTCAGAGCCCCTATGGATGCAACACATTATCCTTTTATTTAACGAGCCATATCTATCGAATATCTTATTTTCATTGATTTCATGAAGTCTCCTTAATAATTCTACATTTTCATGGACCCAATCCACTTGGGTTATCCCATCCCTTCATTAATTAAGGAACAAATGTAACAATTTGTACTCTTAGCAATCAATATTGAATCACTTTTCAATAGCCAATGTCAATAGCCCATTTTGGAGATCCTAGATCTACAACCAATATCCATTTCAAAGTGTCAAGCTACATAACTTTAACACATATCACACCCTTTGAAGTAGCAAACCACCTAGATGCATGGCATGTGTCCTATGGATTTAGAGCACAAAATCCAATTTACAAAATTAGGCTTCAAGGCTAATAAGTGGTATCTAGTACCACAAACCACCTATTATGGAACCCACTTCGAATACCCTCATCCTAGTTTCCAATACTAGGATTGTGTCTCTAAAGTGGTATTCCCTAAACCACTAACCACCTTTTCACATCCACCATGGATTTTGTTTTTAATTTTTCCCTAATTCATGTGGATTAATGCTTGGCCTCCAAATATATCAACAATGATTGGATATACATAATGTTCAAAGTATGTGTTCCCAATTTCAACCATTATATTTCTCCATGAAGTTTTTACTAACTAAATATTATTGGGTGAATTTATTAACCTATGGATAAAACTGAATGCTTTTTCACCTTTCCAAATGACCAATTCATGTCAAAAATCACACACCAATTTTGAATCATGTAATTATATTCTCATGAAAAATCTGATTCGGTCTAACATTGATGTAGAGCTCAAATACCACATTGTATCATCCCCACCCACAAAACCTATCAATGTGATGGGTAGACATCTTATAGGATTCTATATTCCATACCTCAAAGGCCTTATTACCATGATAATAAATGTATAAGCCTGATAGAAAGCACTAGAAATGATAAAATGCATGCATATGTGTGATAATTAAAATGCAATGGAAATAACTAGCACAACAAATTTCTGGAAATTGATTTCACATGAAAAACATCAAGCATAATCACACACAACATGTAATATACATTGATGCTCATAATTGAAAATAAACATAAATTTTGCATATTCATAAACAATTACAAGAAACTTATCTTTCAAAAGAACTTGGTCCAAGAAACTAGTTGAATACAAGCAATTTTCCACCAAATTGTAGCTATCTAGTGTGGATACCACCAGGGAAAAGGAACTAACAAAAATATTTTATTTCTCTCATCCCAACCCACCTACTCTAATGCTCAACTGATATGTTCACTACAAATCATTACATGCATCTCTTATAGCCATCAAATATCCATGGAAATCCCCTCCACTACCCCACACAACTCAAGCAATATCTTCCATTTCTCTAGTCATTGGTACCTCAAGGATATTCTTCCATTGAATTATCTTAAGTGTGGGTATAAAATTCCCAATATGTTGAATTGTTTCTAGAAGTTGCATGCAATAATAATACTTGTATCTCAAGCATGAAAAGAGATGAAAATACACAATGGATGATTATTTCCTAACTTGCAGAACCTCTATGCTCACCTACAACCATCTATCTTCCATTATAAGTTTGCATTTTTCTATTCACAATTCTTAATTTGGTTAATTTCCATCTTGGTAATAGTTAGCAATGGAGAACAAATCATATGAGTAGTATAGATAAACCTTATGAGAATGTTGGAATGAATTCTAGGGTCAATGGTAATGAGAGAATCGAGGAAAATGATGGCTAACATTACTTCTGACAAGAGGAATGTAGGACCCTTACACTTTCCCATGATGATTATACTTAACTTATTAAATGCATTCAATGTTTGGTTTTAATAAGTCAAAGGAGGTTGATGGATTCATTTAAGGCACATGGTGGAAAGGATGATATCGAAGGATGACACTTTTCAATGGAAAATTTACTTTCTCATATGCCCTCCTTCCTCTTCCCCTCTAGTGGAATCATATCCCCTCTCATGTTGTTCATAACCATATTGTACCATTATATATTATATTTCAGCGGTATTATTTACATAGCATGATTTTACCAATTGTAACCTACCATGGGGTCCATATAAGTATACTTACATCATACCTCCCATCCCATTCACTAGTTTGGCCTTGGCCTTGAGCTCCACACTAGGAATCCACACTAGCATATTTACATAATTTACATAATATGATTCAATTATTACCAAGGGTTAAAACTAGGGCATTGCACATATATGCATACACTTAACAAATAAATAACATGAAAGATAAAAGTTGAATGAGCAAGTAGATCAACTTAATAACTATGTAACAATTAAGATACTAATGATGATGATGATTGTTACCATCCACTAAGGCCAACTTTGGTCTATTGGACCTTAATAAAAATGGTAAAACATTACTTGGTTTGCTTTATACTTGTATTTCTATGCTAAAAAATATAAGAGATATTTTTTCCTAAATATTCATAATATTGATGACTTAACATGTTAGGAAGGTTGGTATCTTACAGACATTTTGAAATTCAAGTCTAATGTGGGCATATGTAGGACATTCTAAGAGAAAGTGATTTTTTTCTTCCACATTATTAGTATCACAAAGATGAAAAGTTCTTTCATCCTATGACATTTTAGGAATAATCCAATGCCCTACTTCACTATGGAACCCATGAGAGTTTGTTCTTATTTTAAAAATGCGGATTTTATTATTTAATATAACTATAATTGAGTGATACCTTTGATCTTATAAATTGGCATTAATGAACTCTTTATAGTATATTAACTTTATATTCTTCTCTATTTCTTTATCACACCATAATTTCTCCTTAAATTTAGGTGTAATAGTATTTTTAATGGTATGGATATTTTGTAGAGTGGCCCTCCTCCTCTATTCTCCAATGATTTAAAGAGACTTAGCATCTTTATGCCAAGACCTCTTAAATCAAAGGTTAGTTTGACTAGAGTTTAAAGAAATTTTAGGAATCCTCTACTCTATAAATTATATTATTGAAAATAGATCATAACATATTAAACCAAAAATGAACATGTTATAAATAGATCATGGTATATTAAACCAAAATGTTAAAATCAACTACTTTATTGAAATATGTATTTCACCTTGAGAGTATTCCCATATCCAAAAAAACAAATCTTGTCTCAAATTAGCATACTTGGTTAGGGATACAAAACTTTTACACAAATTTTAAAGTGATTACAATAGAAAATTATAATTCAGTCATAAAGAGTGATTAGTGCACACCAATTTTCAATTTGGATATCATCATTTTTTCCCTAATAACCAAGAATGAGAAACCATCATATACTTCACTACCATTAATGGTTAGTAATTAGGGTAAATAATCAGTGCATATATTTCAAGTACCTCACCTTGAGGGTATCAAGGGAGTTGAATATGTGACCTTCCTAACTTTGAGGGAGAGATATCATGCCATATTGATCCATAAATGGTAGGATTATAGCCTATCCATTTCACCTACATGGATTCTTTAAATATTAAAAACTTTTTGATGTTATTGTAAGTTCTTTTGAGATTGAGATAATGACAATGATTAAATATCTTCAGGAAACTTGTAACTCTGAGTGTTATACTATATAGTGATTGGATAAAAATAAACTCAATGGACTAGATTCATGTGAATTCAATGATATAATTCAAATGAAAACTAATTGGTGACCTATTTAATGATTCAATCAATTGTAATTCAATGATGGCAATGGATAAAATGTGTCTCTCTCTAGAGTATCATTCCCACAATGATCCTCTAGCAAATCCAATTCAAAACAAAATATCAATATACATATGTAGCTCCAACATAAGTTAAAAGGGTGAAAATATCAGTAAGAATACCAACCCATGAAGCATCATAAGTTTCCCATTTCCAAATAAAATGTGTACAAGATGAAGGTAAATAACAATGTGATAATTGGTTTATTAAAAATGTGGTGAATTACAAAAATACACCAATGCCAAAACTTATAAAGGAAAAAAAATTAAAAGAAAAGTTCAATCTTCAAGTATGTGGTGAAAATTAACCTTTAGCATAAGAGACAAACAATATGCTCCATCCACTCAAACATAGGAAAAGAAAGGGAAAAACCATGAAGCAAGATCCCTTCTTGGAGTGCTAGGTGTATAGCCCATGTACAACCCCGAAACACCTAGAAATGACTTGTAGAACCTATGGAGGGGATTAAACTATTTGTTGGGGTAGTGTATGGTCTCTAGGATGTATACAAGCAATAATTGAATCTTCAAAAAAACATATGGCCTATAGAAGCCATGGCAAAAAACAATGGTGTTTTTCCCCTTCTCTGATAGTCTATAAACAAGGAAAACCAAAATTGGAAACTCTATGTAATAGTGTAGAAACCATATTATTTGAACCATTGAGATTGAATCTTAGAGATAAACCAATGGTGTGAATTATTGATCTGAATTATGTTGAGAAATAAATGAGACACAAACAAAACTATATCAGAGAACGCAAAAATACAGTGAAACCCAACTTCTATTAATGAATAACAAAATACTGTAGAACACAAACTGGCTAGAATGGTGGTAGCTTATCTCATAAGAGAAAGACATATCGACTATGATCATTCACAATAAGCATTACATCACACTCCATTTTATTCTCAAAGGACCTCCTTCACCTCAATTATATATGAGAGCGTGTGAGGAGAATAATTCCCATGATGCATGTGGGATAAATTGGTCTAAGTTTACAAAATGCCATAGGCATGTAAAACACTAGGACTTCCCAGGAGGTCACCCATCCTTGTACTAATATATCCCAAGTGCACTTAATTGTAGAGTTCTAATGGGATATGATGCATTAACAGTGTAGGCATGTACATAAGACCATGATGAAATCATTACATAATGGTTGTAATTAACAAATGGAGATGGCATTACATTACATTCTCGATCAAAAGGGTGAATATCATGGTTTAACAAAACCATGGGCTCGAAAACATTGATTTAGTGGAAAATGTGTATGGCCACCAAGATCCACTTGTATCATTCATCCCCCCTTAGGAATCAATGGTCCCCATTGCATAAAGTTCCCTTAGGAGATAGGGAAACTTTTTCTAAATTTGAAGATTGATGCGTTTCTTTCCTTGCTAAAGTATTTGTCCCCCTTGTACTTGGGATTATCCTATTGAAGGATGTCATGAACATGTTGTTGGAAAATGCTTAACAGGTAGTGTATGCTTTTCATTGATGGCAAGTACAATAGTGAAGATGGCAGGATCAGAATGTGCATCGATGGACAAATAGGAACAACGTAGGCTCAGGAGGAATTATTGCAGAGTCAAAATTCTTCCAAGTAAGAAGGATGTGTAAGCTTGGAGGAGAAGTGTCGTTGATCGTTGGATCCCATCCAAAATTCCCGACAGCATGAGGGCCGTCAGATATGAATAAAAACAAGAAGAGCGCACGCTGAAGAGGAGGATAGATCTCAGGCGTTAGATCTGAGCACAAGATCCGACCACCGTTGGATCGGGGAAAACCTGCACGGTGTTTAAAGTGCAAGGAGAAAAGGGGCTCACAAAATCCCGAAAGCAGAAGGACCGTCCATCTCAAGGGGTTATGTGGACCGTTGATCCGACTCCCTGTCGGGGTTTTGAGGATCGCGATTTGAAGAGGTCAAATAATAATAACCACAGGAATCGCGAAATCGTGATATGCGATACCCCGATATAATCTCGACCGTTGGAATGAGGCCAAATATGGACCGTTGATCCAAGTTCTTGTTGGATTTTTGGGGATCGAGAGTTGGAGATGTCAAGGAATGTTAACATCAAGAATTCCAATATTGTGATATGCGAAATCGTGAAATGATTTGAGCCGTCAGATCAAGTCTTGATCAGGACCGTTGATCCCATGCCATTTCAGGGTATCGGGGATCGCGACTTGGAGAGGCAAAGAACCCAATGCATCAAGAATGCCGATTTCGCAATATGCGAAATCGCGATTTAATCGCAGCCATTAAGTTAAGAAGTGACCTGGACCATTGATCTGATTTCTTTATGGAGTATTGGGGATCGAAACTTTGAAGTGACAAAAAAACTGGACATCAAGGATGTCAAATTCACGATACGCGAAATCACGATTTAATCGCAGTCGTCGAATAGAGATCAGATCTGGACCGTTAACATAACTCCATATCGGAGTTTCGCGGATCGCGACATCAAGAGAAATAGAAAACAAGGCAAAAAGAATGTCGAAATCGCGATATGCAATATGGCGATTCAATCACAACCGTTAAATCAAGCTTGGATCTGGACCGTAGATGTAACTCCATATTGGAGTTTCGGGGATCGAGACTTTGAGAGGTAAGAACATATTTCAACAGGAATGCCGAAATGCCGAAACCCAATTTAAAGGCAAGATTAATAAAGCTCATCCAACGACATAGATTAACCTAAAAGGAGATCTGAGGGCTACTGTTGAACGTCACAGTGAAACTGCTAGAAACCATTGATGGTTTCTACCAGAGGATGCGAAAACACTTCGGGATGACTGACCGAGGAGGTGAAGAGTCTCTGAGAGGAATGAAGATGTTCGTGGAGGCGATTGACAGCTGATGAGCATTGAGGCCTGTAATTGAAATAGAGAAGGTGATTTTGACTGTCAAAGAGAAGACAAAGAGTCTCAAACTGCCAGAGAGGCTGAGGAATCTCAGTATAACATATAGTGATGTTGGACACATGGGGAGAACCACCAGAGAAGCTGAAGAGTCATGGTGATGATCAGACAGAGCACTCGAAAGGTGGAGGATAATGACACAGAGTCAACATGCAGAGGCATTGCGAACATTGCATGCACAAGGTGCACAGAAGCTATAAACACACGGTACAAAGAAGAGATGGGGTTGCTGTTGCTATTGGTGGTTGTTGTGGTTGTTGTTGGTGAAGGTGATTCATGTGTGAAGAAGGAGAAGAGTGCAGCAGCTGAATAACACAAAAGAGGAACTGTGTAGTGAATGGACATGGAGCATAGAACATAAAAAGTGGAAGAACAGACAACGCGAGTGAGGTGTGCAGAAAGGTAATGAGGCAGACAGAGCAACGAAATGCAGGAGAACAGTGATAAGTCTGGTAAGCCATTTTTGAACATCATATCACTGTAATAAGTTTCTGTAGCAAAGATTTATATTTCAGGGTGGTTGGGAGGTGCTAGGGAGGACTGGTGTCCTCAAAGGTTCAAGTGGGTGCTTGAACACAGGGAGTTGGTGCTTCCTTCTAGTTGGTGCTAGGAAAACCAGGGAGTTGGTGCTTCCTTCTAGTTGGTGCTAGAGAAACCAGGAAGTTGGTGCTTCCTTCTAGTGGGTGCTAGAGAAAATAGAGAGTTGGTGCTCTCAGCAAGTTGCATCTTGCAAAACTGAGGTTGTAGCCTCATTATGAGTTGGTTCTCATATGTATGATACTGTAAAGAATGTAACCGTTACTTATCATATAAAAGAAAAGAGGTTTTTACCCTGCATGGGTTTCCTCGGGAAATATCTGTCTCTGTGTTTCTCATATATGTGAATGATGATGAAAGTTCCATTGTTTATTTCCTTGCATTATTGTGATCATCATTCAGGGTCTCTACAAAGAGTTTAAAAGAACCATAATTGTTTAAGCATGGTAACAACTGATTCACCCCCCCCCCCTCTCAGTTG
>ML788760.1:268392-294794 GCA_009831015.1 Picea engelmannii | reverse complement strand
TATATATATATATATATATATATATATATATATATATATATATATATATATATATATATATATATATATATATATATATCAGTATATGCATATCCTGTAGCTTTTCCCTGTCACGAAATCTTACAATTTTCAGAATTATTCCAATGCGTGTATATTTATATATATAAGTACTTGTATGCATAGTTATTTCCTACTATGTCGTAACCATTTACAACAGTAGTTTTAATCAGGTAGAGAATTACTCTTAAATAAGAGACACCCACAGGATTCCATATATGTGTGCAATACGAGTATGAGAGGTTTCGACATAGCCAGATTTATCTCCAAAGGGTGATTACTCACAGTAAAACAATGTACAACAGGTATCAAACTGGCAACAGGTTCTTAACATAATTGATGGAGTAAGATTCATAAAACTACAGTCACATTTCCCTTCAGAATTAAATAACAATAAATTTCTCATATATCTAAGTTAGATAATAATTTCGAGTAAATAAATCATCATGACATGTAGTTGATTTCTTGTTGAAATAATTTGTTTGCTTACATAATATGACATCAGATCTTTGTATAAGTGAGTGTCTATTGTAGTCATTCCATTTTTGTTTAATAAGTAACACCTATACAAATTACCAGCTACAAATAGATCTATATATATATATAGATAGTTCCGCCTAGAGTTTAATTATAAAAGAGATAATTCCATAATTTGGTTATCTGTTATAAACTTCATATAGACGAATAGATTTTATCCACAAAAAATATTTCACTTTTAACACAAACAGATGCATTACAACAAGCATATATAATCATTCAAGCAGAGGAGAAAAAAAAACATATTTGAACCACCTCGTGGGAAGACAAAGGGAACAACCACGTTCCTCCCAACCGTAGAACAGGGCAACCAATTCACTTGTCCTGTTCACCCCCTAGCCTGACCATGAATCCATGAGGGTTAACTTGGAACTCCTCCTTAGCAACGTCATTTAACTTCAAAAAACTTCTTCTTGCCTCACACTCAGCAGTGAGTGTTCATAAAAACAAGAGGTAATAATTTTTTCTCATCATACTTGGCAGTGTCCTGCCTCCTCTCATATGCTATATATGCAAAGTCATTTTTGCCTAGGTATTTTCCCTCCCTTGGGGATTTTCACAGATTTCCAAATCCCTGATTTTTCAGGGGATGCCAATGGCCAAATCCTTGATTTTCCACTTGTAAAAATAAGCCCAAAGGTAGTTCCAACATGTTCCCCTCTCATGGAGTCATGGTCAACTAAATTTAACATGGTTGTTCCATTTGTCCTCCTGCAATAAATAAAAGAATATTATGTTTTTATACAAGTGTCATAATCAAATAGTTAGTTGGGTCAGATCAGGTCTCTGCCCAACAGTCATAATAATTAATTACAATTTATCAAATTTGAAATTCAAAATTTCCATAAGTGGCAAAAAAATTCCAAATTCGAATTTACTAAATACGAAATAGTTTTTCTAACAAATTTTGACTTTCGAAAATACTTTATATTTTTATTTTTTGGGGGGATGTCACAAGACTACAACAACATGCTTGTGGACCAAACTGGAGAGTGTGTATATGACAAACAACTTGTCAAACAAAATCTTCTTAAAGAGGCAGTTGTACAACTTGTAGATGAAAGAAGGTATGAAAATATTTGATCACTTGAATGTCTTCAATACTTTGATTTCTCAATTAACTACTATGGAAGTAAAGTTTGATGATTAGGACAAGGATATTATGCTAATGTGTTTGTTTCCTGAGTCTTGGGATCATATGGTCACAACTATTTGGTTTAACACAACATATCCCATTGATTTTGACATTGTTGTGGGAGATCACCCATTTCCTCATGTGCAATTGGCTTCTTCTTGACCTACATGGGAACGACTTTCCTTGTCGATTCCCCTCCTTGGAACAAATTAAACATGTGAATATCCCTACAAATTGGGTAATTCTATTGATTTTCCCTCATCATGTGTAGGGTTAACCTTTAGTCTTATTAAAGGTCTAATGAGGGTGAGGCTCTACACGATTGGCTTGCATTTGCATGATCTTCACTCTCAACTTGACTATGTTTTACGAGTTTTGGGTATTTATCTTGATGGGATGAACATTTTGTATTCCCATGAAACTATCTATGTTTGCAAGCCTAAACACTATAACCAAATATTGTTTGATGTCCTGAACTATTGAATTCATACTTGTATTCAATTTTTTTGGATGTTGATGCTTATGAACTTATCAATTTTGGTTTGTTAGATTTCATTGATACATAGATGCATATTTATGTATATAAATTTTGTTTTAAATAAGGATAAGAGGTATGATTATAGTATGTAACTTCTTCACGATTTCAAAGAATATGAACTGTTAGCGAAATTCATTTATTGTGTGATCTGAAAATAGAAGGCTGACTTGTTATGCTATGCAAGCACCCCTACTTCATTAAAATAAACTTTACAGGACCTTGCTTCATGTGTTAAAAATATGCAATATAAACTTATGTGTTAAGTTCATGCTTATGTGTTAAGTTCATGCTTCTTCCTTTAAATGCTTATGTGTTAGCAAATGTTCTTGTAGATGGTTAAATATGTACTTCAAATAAATACACAGCAACAATACTTGCAGAAAATAAACCATCAAACGCACAACAAGAACAACATGATAAATGAGTTCACCCCCCTCCGGGCTACATCTCCTTGAGCCTCCATAATGGACTTGGCTCTCTGGGATTAATTTGTCAAAAGTTCTTTTACAAGCTGCTTCTCAACTCCAATGGAAAAATAGACTGTACCATTGAGATCAGAACACATAAAAACCCCAAAAATGACTAATACAACTCTGAAAACGGATCATGGCTCATCCGGGCATGGCCTCCTCTACATGTGGCCATAAGCTTCTCTGAGCTTCTCTTTGGCAAAAACACCTGTAAAAGTCCTCAAAAGCCTCTGAAACCTGTCCCAATGTGTCCAGAGATTATCGATTAGCCAAAAATTATTATTCAATCACAGAAAACAAATATAGGCTCACCAAACCATGTCCTCCATCAAAGAGTGCTTGAAGTTCCCTGGGGCTTCCTGAAACTTCAATGGTGAAAATCTTGCTGAAGAAGTCTTCAAATGGCTGTGAAAACTACACCAATGGATCCAGCACGTCCAAAAACCCCTGGCTGGGCATTTACGGGACCTCAATCGACCAAAAACTGAGAAAGTTAGACCTTCTCCATTCTTCTCCTTCAAGCTTTGCTGGAACTGGTTCTACAGAACGCACCTCTGTGTGCATGAACCTGGCTCACGCTCCAAAACGCGTTAAAAAACCAGCACACGCGCGATTCCAAAAATGGTGCAAACTGTAGGACGGTTAGGGTGCCTCCAGCCCCCAACTGCCTAGCACCTGGGCATATGTCCATGTGACCTTGCATAATAGCATATAACGAGCTAGTTTACAAAACGAATGGCTAAACGCCACTTGTCGGGCGCGTGGTTAAAACCGTTTCAAACCACTTTTAAACTTCCCGCACGCAATAACAATACACAGTTACCAAATGGGTAGCGGTCATATGAATGGTGCCAAGAACCGTGGGTTCACAACATACCACCCGCATATATTACAACTGTTCAAAACGCACGCAATATACATTTAAAACATAGTCATATGGCATACAATATGACTATGGGTCACATATTTAATTCCCGTGTGAAAACGGTTAGCTATATGTTACGGTCATATACCATACGACGCGCGACCAAGGGCTGGGCTAGGTCCTGGCCCGACCGCGGCCCCCAAACCACGCATAAACTTGAATTTAAATACATTAACACCCGCATATGAAACAAGAAGCAATGCATGGTATAGTGGTTAGCAGAGGTGTATGAAAACTTGGGCGGATGTAAAGGTCACCGGTTCAAATCTCACGGCCGTCAAACTTTTAAACCAAAAACCAAATAGCCAAACTATGAGTGACACGTGGCGCCCTCCGGTTGGGCCACGTGTCCTCATATTACTTGCCCACACCTGGACACGTGTCAACATTCGATATGCCGACAATCATCCAATGAAAATGTGCCATGTCACCCCAACTTCCACATCATCATGATGGTACGGCCCTGCCACGTGGCCGTACGGACTGTACGGACAGGTACAGTCAGCACTTTTTTTTCCCTGTTTGACTTTCCGAACAGATCGCTATATATTTCGCTCCCAATGTCCATTTGATACAAAATGAATTGCGTTGGGTTCGTGACGACGAGGGCTACTCTCACGTCCGATTTGAGGCAATTCCAAGAACGTTGATTTTTGGGCTAAAATTTGACCCCTAGTCCAGATTTTGATCATTGTGTTTACAATATTAGGGTTTTAAATGGAATTGGAAAAGGGATAGATCTATAAAAAATCCAAATCAAGTTACTATCTAATAGATCTTTCCCTAACTATATACATTAATTTAGGGATATAATGCAACTAATTTACATATTAACTTTACAAAGAAACACGTATAAAGGGGAAAGAAAAAATTGAGAAGTTTGAACACAATGTAAACAACTTACTCTTGAGAAATATAGCATTAACAATACCCAAAATTTTCTTGCACATTTTTAAAAAAAGGTATAAGATATAAAGACAATAAAAAAAATGCAAGTAAAATTTTGTATACGAAAAAGTAAATGCTCGCATAATTTACAATTTATGATAGTTTAAACCAAAACATTTCTACTACTTTCTCTTGCCTATCCACTTTATTCTTTGAAATCAAAACCTATACATGTACATGGACATGCCCAACAATGGTTGCTTGAAAATTGCTTCGCTGATATGGAATTCATGTCAAAAATGATTGATAAGAATGGTATAAATAAACTTTGCTTGGTGGCAAATACCTCATTTGCATGTATCACCTACATAGACGCAGTTTAACTTCTAGTAAAGGTTATCAAGTTTTTTTGGCTTGGGTGTATGCATATATACTTATAGTTTTGAGTTTCTAACATTTCTAAGTTTCCAGACACAAGGAAGGATTCATAATTATGGAATGTGGTTGAAAACAAATAGGTTACAAATAAGAAGTTTGATAACAAGGTGGAGTGGGGAATTGATTTAGCATGGAAGCATAAGAGGTATGTAAGACAAAATCACCACCTCGACATAATGTTAAAAATCAAAATGCCAAATATTGTTTTTCTTAATATAGCATTTGAATTTTTAAAGTTCTTGCATCTGGGTATTTGCGAAGGTGAAAAGATGGGAAGTTTTTTTAATGTTTTATTATCTAAATTGATGAAGATATTTAACAAAGGAGATATTTAAAAACCCAATAATTGTTTACAATTATCCAAAATATATCAAGGCAATTTACATGCAGGTCAAAGATGATGGAAAGAGTGTTGCTTTCATGGATATACTTGTGCCTAATATATGCTCCTTTCTTATTTTCAATCAGTGTAACATATATTCGTTTCTCCACGAAACCTATTGAAGTTGGTTAATGATAATAAATCTAAGCATATGGATGCAGTCTTATCCTCATTGTTCAGACATAATTTAAGTTGGTGTAATCTTCACAGGTTGGGGAATTGACGAGGGTTATAGTTTTATTCGTCGAATTCAGCCTTGTTCATGTGCATGGACATGCCCAAATTTAGGCATGTCCATGCACATGGACAGGGCCGAATTTATCCCTGTCCATGTGCATGGACATGCCAAATTTGGGCTTGTCCATGCACATGGACAGGGCCGAATTTGGCCCTATCCATGTGCATGGACATGCCAAATTTGGTCTTGTCCATGAACATGGACAGGGCCGAATACTCGCTCTCATTTCTATCCCTCTTCTATAAAGTATTTTTTTTGGTCCCTATTAGGTATGTTGATCACCAAGATTTAATTCCTAAAGGTTTGATAGGTCAAAGATTGCATTATTTCCGGTTTCAACAAAGGAGGTTAGATGGTGTTGTTTTCCTTGTTTGTGGGTATTTATTTGTATTCGGTTACTGGTTAATTTATGGTTGCTTATAGGTATCCCCAGTTTGGGTAAATCAGTAATTTTGATTCATCAGATTCAACTTGGTTTGTGTTTTCCCCTAATGTTGTCTTTCTATCTCTCCCTTGATCTGTTGCTATTGTAACAAGAATGTTTGATGGTGAATAAAGGAGGTTATTGGTGGGATAATAAACAATCTATATTCCTAGTCTCTTTCCTCATAAATGAATGAATAAAGTGGTGAGGGTAGTGTGTCTATTGTGGTGTGCCAATATTTGCAAGTGGTTTGTTCATATGTTGCTACAAGGGTATATTGTTTCTGGGTTATATGGGGTTGTCAAACTCCTATCCTTTGATTAATGTTATAACAAAGGACGACCTAGTTGAGTTTAGAGGGGGGATAGGGAATTAAGTATGGGTTGTTGGCTATTGTATTGCTTTGCAGGATGGTTTCTCTTGTTGTCGGAGAGGATCGCGCCCGAATTCAGGCTTGTTCATGCACATGGACATGGCCGATTTCAAACCTTCCCATGTGCATGGAAAGGCCCAAATTTGACCCTGTCCATGCACATGGACATGCCCGAATTCATACTTTTCCATGTGCATGGACAAACCCAAATTCGACCATGTCCATGCACATGGATAGGCCTGAATCCATAATCCTTCATGAAATTAACGAAAACAACTCCGAATTATATCTGAAAAATAATCTAGTAAACATAATGAAGCAAGAGGTACTTAGTTATTTTTCTAATTTTGATAGAGTTGCAAATTGAGCTACTTGTTATACACTAATAAAATTATCTTATTTAATTTACATAGATATTAATTTTTAATTTTAATTTTATTATTATAGACATACACATAATCAATAAAATTAATAAAAAATTAATAAATTATTTAAAATATATTGAATTAAAAACAGGCTCGAATTCGAGCCTGTCCATATGCATGTGCGGGCATGAATTCAACCCTTTCCATGTACATGGATAGACCAAATTCGACAATTTTTATAATACTACCAACAAAACAGTTGAAAAATACCTATAAAATAATTTAAAACATACCTGCAAAAAAATACCAACGTCCACCATCGACGAATGCCAACTTCCACCGTTGAGGGACGCTAACGAACACCAGCAACAAACGTTCAAAAAAATCTCACCAGATCGAAAAATTGTCATATGGCCGATGGGTGGGTGATATATAAAAATGATTTTGACAGAAAGACTTGTCAGTCGAAAGAACATTTCGGCCGAAAAAATATTTCGGCCAAAAAGATGTTACCGAAAGGGGACCTCCATTGAAGAATCCCTTAGGAATTTGTGTATGAACAAGGAATGAAAGAGGTATAAGGCTCTTCCTCTAACCATAGCCTTGGGAATCTGTTTGGCTCGAAACTCTATTCTCTTTGAAGATAAGGATACCTTTCCATTGAAATGTTCTATTCAAATTTTGAACATCCAATCTATTTTCCCTCAATATAAGGATGGATGCATCTCATCCAAGCAATAATATTACGCCAATGGGTTTCCTTAGGAGGAGACCTAGAACACATTATTGTGCCCCTGGAGGTGGTTCTAGTACAAGAGAAATCTTTTATCCCCTTCAAATGAAATCTTGAATGGTTGAAGGATGAAGATTTATTGAATAAAGAAATAGATTCATGGAATCCCTTTGACGCTTATCTTGATGAATCACCCGCCATTCAATTTAATAAAAAACTAAAAAGGGTAAAGAAGATTGCAATTAATTGGTCTAATGAGAAAAAAAAAGATGGATGGTAGGATCTTAAGAGTAGATAAAGAATTTCTAGACTCCTACTATAAAAAAGAAGGTTTTGGTTCCCTCTCAAAGAATGAAAAGGAGGATATGAGACTCCCGCAAGATAAAAAAAGGTAATATTCTAGTAGATAGGGAGTAAAAATGGAGAATCAAGAGTAGAGATATTTGGTTGCAGGCAGTGGATGGAAATAATATGTTTTCCACATGTATGCTAATAATAGGAAAAATATTAATTTAGTTTGGAACATACAAAGAGAGGATAGATGCATGGCTACTAGATTCTCTCGTATGGATTCAAAAGGGGTAAATTATTTTCAATCTCTTTTTCAAAAAATATTTCGAGCAACCATATTTGCAGTCATTAGACTGACTAACTTGTTTCCAATATTTGTTAATCCTGAAGATAAGCAATAATTAATGGATGAAGCCAAAAAAGAGGTTATTTTACGAACTCTCCAAATATTCCAAAAGGATAAAATCCCTGGTCTGGATTGTTGGTTGTGGAGCCTGATTATCTTCCTGATTCAGAGGTCTTTGTTTTCAGTCATATTTATACCCCATGAAGACTTTAACCCTTGAAGAATGTACACTCTTCCATGTGGGGGAGTGAAGAGGGGGTTTACCCCCTTGTAAATGTATATTGTAATTTCATTGTAAATCTGGATCGTTCATTATAAGGTCGCAGATCTAACGATAGAAATTGTGTTAGGGGTTTGTTTCCCTAGAAGGAAACCCTCTGTTATGAGGGAAATGTATTGCGGCTATGCATTATGGCGAATATTGTATTCTGAGATAAGATATGGTGAGAGAAAGAAGAGGAAGTTACAACGGGTTTGTTGTAGGTTGTATCCTTTCATTTGCTGGATAATAATAAAGGAAGGACCTGGAAATTTCTCTGGTGGACGTATCCCACACTAGGTGAACCACATATATCTGTGTCTCTATTGTATTGTGTATCTTCTGTGTTTCATTTCCTCATTTGTTTTAGTTTATTGCTCAGCGGTGCTGTTTTTCTAACAACTGGTATCATAGCAAAAGGTAACTCATAGGAAAATAGGGTTCCTAGTTCGAGTGGGAGCAATGGTGGAAGATGGAAAGTTTACAGTCGAGAAATTTAATGGTCAAAAATACCAGTTATGGAAGATGCAGATGGAAGATTATTTATATCAGAAGGATCTATTCCTACCATTGGGCGAAGTAGCAAAGAAGTTGACGACCATGAAGGACGAAGAATGGGAGATTCTCGACAGAAAGGTTTTGGGAATGATACGGTTGAGCCTGGAAACATCAATAACTTTCAATATTTCGAAAGAAAAAACAACGAAGGCTTTGATGGATGCATTGGCTAAATTGTATAAAAAACCCTCGACATCCAATAAGGTATTTCTAATGAAGAGATTATTTAATATGAAGATGTTAGAAGGAGGGTCTTTTTTAGATCATTTAAATGATTTTAATATGGTTACTAATCAACTAATTTCTGTAAAAGTGGACTTTGATGATGAGGTCAGGGCTCTTCTAATCTTGTGCTCATTGCCAGAAAGCTAGAATGGCCTGGTCATGGCTGTAAGTAACTCTGTCTCTGGTTCAAATACTTTAAAATTTGATGATGTTGTTGGTGTTATCCTTAGTGAGAAAATGTGATGGAAAAGCACAGGTGAGACATCAAGTAATGCATTGAACATGGAGAACATGGGAAGACAAAAGTATAGAGGAAAGGGCCCAGGGAACCGTGGGAATTCTAGGAAGGGAAGATCCAAATCCAAACATGGAAAGATAGAGTGTTGGAATTGTGGGAAGATAGGACATCTGAATAAAGACTACAGAGCAACAAAGAAACAAAGAGATGGACAACAAGAGAGAAATCAGGAAGAAAATGTGGCAGGTGATGTGTTACAAGATGCTTTGATTCTTTATGTAGATAATATTTCCGATTCTTGGGTAGTACATTTAGGGGCTTGATTTCAAGCCACACCCCATAGGAAACATTTTCTAGATTATGTTCAAGGTGATTTTGGAAAGGTTCATTTGGGTGATGATGCACCATGAAAAATTGTTGGAATGGGAAAGGTAAAAATAAAGCAACGCAATGGAAACCAATGGTTGTTGAAAGAGGTAAGACATGTTCCAGATTTAAGAAAAAATCTAATTTCAATAGGGTAGTTGTCAAGTGAAGGTTTTATATCCATATTTACAGATAATACGTGGAAGGTCATCAAAGGATCATTGGTGATAGAAAAAGGAGAGAAGGTAGGTACATTGTATTTATGTACTGGTAATACTGACTCTTCTACATCTTTAGCTTCTATAGGAGCGGATACAACATTGTGGCATCATAGGTTGGAAAACATGAGTGAGAAGGTAATGAAGATAGTTCACAAAAGAAATTTGTTTCCAGATCTTAAACAAATTGATTTGGACTTCTGTGAGCATTATGTTTATGGAAAACAAAAGAGAGTCATATTTCTCAGAGTCGAAAAATAAAATAACAATGAAAGGTTCGATCTTGTGCATACAAATGTATGGGGACTAGATCAGGTATCATCTCTTGGTGGATCTCGTTATTATGTTACTTTTGTTGATGATGCAACTAGAAAAACTTGGGTTTATTACATTCGATAAAAATATGATGTTTTTTATACTTTTAAGAAATGGAAAGCTTTGGTTGAGAATGAGATAGGAAATTTTTTGAAGTGTCTCAGATCAGATAATGGAGGTGAATATTACAACAAGGAGTTTTATGATTATTGTTCATACCATGGGATTCGTAAAGAGAAGACAGTTCAAAGAACACCAAAAGAAAATGGTGTGTCAGAAAGGATGAAGAGGACAATCATGGAGCGTGCAAGGAGTATGAGATTGCATGTTGGATTTCCCTTACAGTGCTAGAAAGATGTTGTAGATATTGTTGTTTACTTAATAAGAAGAGGACCTTCAATCTCTTTGAATGGTAGAATTCCAAAGGATGAATGGACAAGAAAAAAGGTAAACTATTATTTTTTGAAAAATTTTGGTTATGAAGCATTTGTCCATTTTGATAAAGAAAATAGAACAAACCTTGAGGCAAAATCCAAGAAGTGTACCTTTATTGGATACGGTGTTAATGATTTTGGTTATCGCTTATGGGATTATGAAAATAACAAAATCCTTAGGAGTAGAGATGTCATATTCAATGAGAAGTTCATGTACAAAGATCAATTGCAAAGAAAGAAATAAGAAAAAAGAAAACCAGAATACAAAGTGCTTGATGAGATCACTAAAAAGGAAATTCCAAAGGAACCAGAAAATCAAAATGTACAAAAACAGGAGCAGCAGATACCTCAAACCCCTGCAATTGTTGTTAGAAAATCTACCAGGCTAAGTATACCCCCTGAACGATACTCTCCTTCATTGTATTATTTATTGTTGATTGATTATGGTGAACCCAAATGTTATGAAGAGGCAATGAAGGTAGACATAAAAAATAAATGGGAGCAAGGCATGAAAGAGGAAATGGATTCCTTGGTAAATAAACATACTTGGGACTTGGTTCAGTTGCCTACAGGAAAAAGAGCATTGCAGAATAAATGGGTTGACAAGTTGAAGGAAGAAGATGGAGTAATAAAGTGGTACAAGGTTAGACTTGTTCTAAAGGGGTTTGCACAAAAGAAAGGTATATATTTTGGTGAAATATTTTCTCCTATTATTAAAATGACTTCAATTAGGACTATTTTAAGTCTTGTGGTAGTAGAACATTTGCATCTTGAACAATTAGATGTTAAAAAAAATTTCTCCATGGGGATTTGGAGGAAGAGATTTATATGTAGTAGCCACAGGGGTATGAGGTCAAAGGGAAGGAGAATTTGGTATGCAGGTTGAAGAAGAGATTTTATGGCCTAGAGAAATCTCCAAGGCCGCAATGGTATTTTAAGTTTGACAGGTTTATGACAGAACAATGTTATAGTAGATGTCATTCTAATCACTGTGTTTATTTCAAAAAACTAGAAAATGGAAGCTATATTATATTACTATTGTATGTAGATGACATGCTTGTTTTTTTGAGGGTTTTTTTATAAATTTGTTGGCAAGGAAGGGAAGGGACACTTAGGGCTATGGAGTCGAAATTCTGAAAGATAATGAAAACAATGACTGGCTGATAGAACTCTCTAGAGGATAATGGCTACATGAGGCGATGAATCCGAGTTATAAATTTTTATTTATGCAGAGTGTAAGAAGAAAGAGAAAACAAGTAACTTCATCAGAGCATTACTGGATTGAGTTATGAATTAGTTAGGAAGAAAATTACACAGTTTAAATTGCTTAAGCCGAGAGCATCATAAGATCAATTCTGATCTTTTAACTATCCAATTTAAACAGAAGAAGATGCAAATGGAATTAAAGAACACATGAAATACATACGATGAGAGGAGAGAAAAATCATATCACCACCATTAGAATTTTTTCATAGAGACTTCAAAATCTGTTGCATATGTATTCAATTTAGCTCCAGAAATTTACAATTGAATTCAGAAAACAACTAAGAGGTGCACTTGCACTTCTGCCAACCCTTAATACATTGTGAACTTCTAATACTTATATAATTCAAGTTCATTTATTTAGAAACCAATTACAATAGCTGAACTGAAACGTTTCAGCTTCTAAAACTGAGTACAATGATTACGAATGACAATTTTCAGAAAAACGTTTCATGATCCAACTGTCTATTCCTCTGACGCTTCAGCTCCTTCCTCTGCTACATTCTCTTTGAATGTCACTTGTACTCTTTCAAATCTAATTCCATTTATCCATATTCTCCTTAAATATTTGGGAATAATATATTTGAATAAAAATAATTACCAAATATTTTTTATCCTATAGAATTAAATTTCCATATTGTAAAAACCATGTATTGCTTGTGTCCAGCATGTCTGTGAAAAACATTTATTGTATCTTGTTTTTCCCTATTTACCATTTCATTGTGAAAAACATTTACTGGTTTGTTTCCCATGGTTTTGAAAGCCATGTCTTAGCTACCATCTTTGGTATTATACTTTTAATCTTCTTCTTTTACTTCTGTAAAACCTTTGCATAAAAAATCATCCAAGTCTTCCTTTCACGTGCATCTTCCCATTTATTTAATTTCCATGGAAATAAACATTAATCTCTTTTCTTTGTAAAATTTAAATTTTACCTCTATAAAACATTTTCACCGTGAGGAAGAATTTCATTTATTGAAAATTCCATAATTATTATTGAAATTCACTCCTAGAAAAAATGTCGCACATAAACCATATGATAAATGGTTGCATTTATTATTTCGGGCTTGAGATGGAGTGGCTTACTCCACACCAATTTTACCCCTGAAATTCATCACGTAATAACACGTATCCAATCACCAAAACCACGGTCCAAATTTCGGTTTGCCTTCAAATAATTAACCTTCATGTACTTTCAACCCTCGAAATGTGTGTGCACCCTCCATCCACCCTTTGAATTTTCAATGTTAAAAATTGAGATTTGTGCCCATGATTTGACGTGAGGTCATGAATTAAATATTGGATTAAATATTAAATAAATATTTTAATATAAAAATATTTATATTAATAATAATAAACTCTTTCCATTTTCTAAGGACTTTGGGCATATGAGTCTTATCACATAAATTTGTGGATAGGATCAAGGTGCATAAGTTTAATATAAGGAATATTTTTAATTTACAACGTGAATATGATAATAAAGGTAAAAATGAATGAAGTGATGGGACCGAGGGATTTAGATAAGAATTAAGGCTAGATATAGGTTTGGGATATTTGTCAATTTTTGACTCATGAAGGATATGACTATTTTGGATGATTAGTCGAGTGAAGAATTTAGGTGATGGGAGCTTGACAAAGATGGTAATTTTTTTTTAAAGTCTGAGTGGAAGGATAGCATAAGGACAAGATGATTTGGAAAAATTAATGCAAATTATCTTGTGATAACAGGGGTATCGATAACCTGCATCTACATCTCCTTGTGTGAAATTCAATAGCTAATTTGATTAGCTCATTTTTTGTTGGAAATAATAATTACAAGTAGATGATCTTTAGTCTGCACCAATTTTTCTGTCAGCCTGCAACTATAGGTTATTTAGCTTTCTCTTACATTTACGCAAACTCAGTTTTGTCAATCGGTAAGAAGGGGATTTATTAAATGGAGCCAATATTAATATGTATCATGTCCATTTAAGTAGATGAGAAGTCATTTAAATTTATTTGTGTCTTAAATGATAAAATCGTCTAGCTTCTGTAAGAAGTCTTAGTCTTTACCCGTATATGTTAGTGTCTACAGACAATCAATATACATATAGAGAGAAACAAAGAGAACATAGACGATAGCATAACATGAATAGCTAAAGGTAATCAGAGAAGTCTGAGAGCACAAGCTCTGTATGTGTACTTAGTAAGTTGCATAAATTGCTTAGAAGTCACTAGAGCCAAAGAATGTCGTAGTTATTGTATTTTACATTAGGAGTATGACGCAACGCCAAGTTTAATACATATCAAGTATTTTTAGTGTTTTCATATTCACATGTATTTCTAAGTTTATGTGCTAAGCATAGCCCTGTGTTGTGTTACATCTATAAATCATTTATTAAGTGTTTTATCATACCGCTCAGTAAATTGAGGATTTTTCCTTCTGCACGGTATGTCCAAAGAGTTCAACAATGAAATTTGTGGCACACAATATTTTGCAACTACGTTGTGCATAGTTTCCCTGTGCACTGTAGATCTGAGATCTGGTATCAGAGCAGATTTTATCAAAAAACATTTCAAGAGAAACAACTACGTTGAAAGGTGAAAATGGCTTCTACTTCAAATCTGCAACCTCCCACTTTTACAGGAAAGAATTATGAGTTATGGTCCTTGAACATGAAGGAATTGTTTTTAGTTCAATATGTGTGGGAGATAATCAAGAATGGTTATGTGGAACCAACAGATCAGGGAGCGTACAACGCACTCACACGAGTTGACAAGGATTCCTTAAAATATCAAATAAAGAAGGATGGAAAGGCGATGATTTACATGCATCAAGCCATGCATGAGAACATACTCTCAAGAGTTGCATCAACAAAGAAAGACAAGGAAGAATGGGACATATTGCAAACATCTTATCAAGATATGGAAAAATTCAAGACTTCAAAACAACAAATTCTTAGAAGATATTTTGAAACTCTATCAATGAAAGATATAGATTCAGTAGATTCCTTTTATACCCATGTCATTGGCCTGATAAATCTTATTAAGTCTCATGGAGAAACCATAAAGGATAGAAAGTTTGTTGCAAAGGTACTTAGGAGTCTTCCTCCTAAATTTGATACCCTAGTTGTGACTCTAGAGGATAGAAAAGACTTGAGTCAATTTAGTCTAGATGAACTGCAAGATTCCCTCATTAATCATGAACATAGATTGAATAGGTCAAATATGTAATTAGAGAATTCATTTTTTGCGTAGTCATCTATAATCCATGGAAGAGGAAGGGGGAGAGCTAACTCTAGAGGCAGAGGAAGGAGTTATGTTAGAGGTAGATGCAACAATAGTCCTGGAAATACTAATGGAAGAGGACAAAACCCAAATACCAGTCATCCAAGTAGTCAAAGAACTGAAAAATAAAAGATGTAGTGTCATTATTATAAAAATTATGGACATTATGCATATGAGTGTAGAAAGAGAAAACATAATCAGAAGAAGCAAGGTCAAGATCAGTCACATAACACAAATAGTCCCTCTAGCCCTATGTTTATGGCGCATGCTAAAATAATGCCTATAGTATCTCCAGTTGAATGCAATATTGCTCAAGCAATTCCATGTGACATATGGTATTTAGATTCAAGCTACAGTAACCACATGACAAGAAACATATAATTGTTTTCTATTTTGAATAATTCATTCCAAACCAAGGTTACAGTTGGAACGAACGTCCAAGTCACTGTCTTATTCAAAGGAAGTATAAAAATTTTAACTAAAAAAGGAGAACAACATGTTATTCATGATGTTTATTATGTTTTTTTTCTGAAGCATAAGTTGATGAGCACATGATAGTTTTTACAAAAAGGATACATAATCTACATGGAAGATAATCACTATGTGATTATGGACATATATCCAAGAAATCAACTTATTGCAATAATTCATATGACAAGTAACAAAATGTTTCCATTAACATTGAAGCCAACAAAGAAGAAAAATGCAGTGCAAGCTTTCTATAACACAAAAGATGTGTAGTTAGACACTGCATTTACAGCAAAAGGTGCGCACAATTCCAATGAAGAAAATAGTGCATGCGATATCAAGAAAGGAGAAAATGGCACACATATGCAAACAACATTTCAATCTGAAGTACAAGATGATTCCTAGTTATGACATTTCAGATTTGGAAACTTGAACTTTGGAGGTCTGAAGCTATCACACACAAAGGATATGGTAAATGGTTTTCCATTGATTGAAAAAATAGAAAGAATATGTGAAGGTTGTATTTTAGGAAAACAACATAGAGAATCATTTCCAGTTGGCATGTCATACATAAAAAAATCTCCATTGGAAATAGTGCATTCAAACATTTGTGGACCTATTCAAACTCCATATATAGGAGGAAGTACTTATTTTCTAACATTCATTGATGATTTCTCATGAAAGACATGGTTTTATTTCCTAAAACATAAATCTAACGCAGTGGGTTGTTTTCAATAGTTTAAATCAATTGTGGAGAATCAGAGTGGTTATTACATCAAGTGTCTAAGAAATGATAGAGGAGGAGAATATAGTTCAACAGAGTTTTAGAATTTTTGTAAAGTTCATGGAATCTACAAGAAATTTACCACACGGTATACACCACAACAAAATGGTGTCGCAAAGAGAAAGAAAAGAACCATCATGGAAATGACGCTAAGTATGTTGGCATGTAAACAATTGTCAAATGAGTATTAGGTTAAGGCATTAGAAACTGCAATATATATTATGAATAGATGTCTAACAAAGAGTGTGAAGAACAAAGTTCCTCAAGAATCCTGGATAGGTATGAAGCATAATGTGTCGTAGTTAAAAAAATTTGGTTTTCACATATGCACATGTTCTAGATAAGTTGAGAAATAAGTTGGACAACAAAGGACAAGAATGTATATTTGTTGGTTATTCTAAGGAAACAAAAGGATAAAACTTGTATGATCCTATCGCAATAAAAGTCATAATAAACTGCAGAGTTCAGTTCTTGGAGAATGAAGCATGGGATGGAAGAATAGAAAAGACAGTCATAATTATTGATGAAACGTAGCATGATGACACTGAAGAAAAAGTGGTTCAAACACCAAATACAATTAAATGCGCAGTCCTTTCTACACCTGGCACTGCAACACAAATCACAACACAAACTACTCTAGTAAGATCAATGGGTTCATAGTCTACACCTAGAGCACAAAAAAATACAACAAGTAGTCCAATTAGTTCTACATCTCTATATCCAACATTACCAAATTTTTCTACGAAAAAAGACAAGAAGTATGCGCGACATCTATAATGAGGACACAACAAACTCATTTTCATTTTTTGATTTGTTTTCACAAATATATGATCCATTAACTTTTGAAGAAGTTGTCAAAGATGATGTATGGGATCAAGCCATGGTTGAAGAAATCAAATGCATAGAGAATAATCAGACATGGAAGTTGGTAGATGTACCTGAAGACAAGGATGTGATAAGTGTCAAGTGGATTTATAAAACCAAGAAAGATGTAGATGGAAATGTGAAGAAGCACAAGCCAGGGCTAGTTGCAAGAGGTTTTACAAAACAACTTGGAATTGATTTCAATGAAACATTTGCACCAGTTGTGCGCATGGAAATAGTAAAAAATATGTTATCTATTGCCACATAGAACAGATGTTCATTTGATCAAATGGATGTAAATTCCACATTTTTAAATGGACACCTAGAAGAAGAAGTGTATGTGGAACAACCACAAGGTTATAAGGTTCCAGGACAAGAAAACAAAGTGTACAGGTCGAAGAAGGCATTGTATGGATTAAAACAAGATCACAGATCTTGGTATAGTCACATAGATTCCTATCTCACACATAATGGATTTCGGAGAAGTGAATGTGAGCCAACACTGTACATCAAAGAAAATCAACAAGGTAGCATGTTAATTTTTTTCTTATTTGTAGATGATTTGATATTTATGGGTGATTTTTGCAAAAAAGAATTTAAGTTAGTCATGAAGGATGATTTCAAAATCACTGATTTGGGGCTTATGAGATATTTTTTGGGTATTGAAGTTCACAAGTCCAAATATGGTATATTTATTTCACAATCTAAGTATGCGCGTGAAATTTTGAAAATATTCAACATGATAAATTCAAAAGCATCCCCAACACCTGCCATAATAGGATTGAAGTTAAGAAAGCAAGATAAAGCAACCAAGGTGAATCCCAAAATATTTAAAAGAATTGTAGGTAATATTATGTATCTAACATCAACCAGGCATGATATTATGTATGGAGTGATCTCGATTTCAAGGTTCATCGAAAATCCAAAAGAATCACATTGGAAAGAAGTAAAGAGAATTTTGAGATATGTGAATGGAACAAAATATTTTGGCATTATGTATTCTACTTCAAAATATTTCAAACTTATTGGATATACTAACAATGATTGTGGAGGCAACATAGATGATAGGAAAAGTACCTCTGGGTACACATTTTATTTTGGAACAGGTATGGTATCATTGGCATCAATAAAGGAAACCATAGTGACTCTTTCTTCAACAGAAGCAGAGTACGTCACAACTACAAGAACAAATTTTCAAGCAGTTTGGATGAAAAGAATGTTAAAAGACTTGGTGCAAGAAAAACAAGGACCAACAACAGTATTTTGTGACAACAATTGAGTCATCATGTTATCAAAGAATCATTTTTTTCACAAGAAAACCAAGCATATCGATACAAGGTATCATTTTATCAGAGTATTAGTGACTAACAAAGAGATCTGTTTAGAATTTTGCAAGTTAAAAGAACAAGTCACATATATTTTTACAAAATATTTAGGAAGAGATGCATATCATCATTTGCGTAGTAGTTTAGGAGTCTATGCAGAAACAAATGATTCATAGTTAAATCAAATTCAATTTTTTATGTAAATTTTTGTTTCATGTAAATCCCACCTACTTATAATTAAGGGGTAGTGTTGGAAATATTAATTACAAGTCATTGAGATTTACGTCTCCTCCAATTTGTCATTTAGTCTATCAGTTTGCAACTACAATTTTTTTAGTTTTCTCTTACGTTTACGCAAACTTAGTTTTGTTAGTCGACAAGCGGGGGATTTATTAAATGGAGCTTATCTTAATATTTCTCGTGTCCAGTTAAGTAGATGAGAAGTTAGTCAAATTTATTTGTATCTTAAATGATAAAGTCGGATAAATTCTGTAAGAAGTCTCATTCTTTACCCTTGTATGTAAGAGTCTGTAGACAGTCGATATACATATAGAGAGAAACAAAGAGAAAATAGTCGATAATAGAGAAGCAACAATTGAACGTAGTTGAAGAAGTATGAGAACATAAGCTCTGTATGTGTATTCAGTAAGTTGCAGAAGCTTCTTAGAAGTCATTGGAGCCGAAGTTCCTCTTAGTTATTGTATTTTATATTAGCGTGCAATGCCAAGTTTAATACATATCAATTATTTTGAGTGTGGTCATACTCACATGTATTTTTGAGTTATGTGCTAAGCATAACACTGTGTTGTTCTGCATCTATAAATCATTTATTAAGTGTTTTATCACAATGCGCAGTAAATTAAGCAGTTTTCCTTCTGCGCAATACGTCTTGAGTGTTCAACACTGAAGTTTTTGGCATGCAGTATTTTTCAACTGCATTGTGCACAGTTTCCCTGTGGCTGTGCTTTGAAAATATACTTGCTTTACATTTACAAAATTATGGATGTGGATAAGTTGGCATTCTACATTTTCACTTTCACATCATATTGTACTTGATCTGTAGAATTATGGTAATGTGGTCAAAATAAACTTGATTTGTCATGGGAAGCCTAGTCAAAGGCATGTATTTTTTGTCTTAGGCTTCAACTAAAGCAATCGAAATGTACAATGTACAGGACAAGTAATATGACTCAACATTTCAAACCTAGTTTCAAAAATTTGCATGTATAAATTATAGGGTCTTCACTCATTGTTTGGTATAGCAATCTAAATATAGAGGACAAGTACTATGACTCAACACTATAATTGTTTTTCCAAAAATTTCAAGAATTGGTTTTTCAATAACTTTTTTGTTGTTTTGTAGATGATTTTGAAGTCTTCTTAAATGTAAAATCGTGTGAGATAAACTCCAATATTAGTAAAATTGTGTCAAATGAACTCTAAGATTAGTAAAATTATGTGAAATAAACTCTAAAATTAAGTAAAATTGGAGCATGGCCAATAATATGTGCTCTTTCTTTGTATGCTATTCTTATACAACCTTGCTTGAAGGGCATGTAATATTTATACTTCTATATTGTAGGCCACTTTAGAAGTTCAAATTTCAATATTTATACACCATTATGTTAATGTGTTGATTTTCCATTCACATTAATTTTANTGTCTTGCCCGAAGGAAACCAAGACATTTGGCAGCGATTGGTCTGAGAAAAAACATTGATTTTTAGAGTTACAAAATAATGGCTTCTAGCCATGACTAGCCTTAGGGAAACCAAGAAAAAATACTGAAACTATTGTCTCTGACAATTACCCGATGGGCTCTGCAAAATCCATGTCGCCTTCGTCATCCTTGTCATCCGCTTTGGCTATCAGCAAAAAGGGTTGAGCACACGTCAGGCAGCGTTTTCCTGACTGTGTATCTGAGTAGGCATCGTAGAGCAAGTCGATGTGTTGGCTGACTAGACTGGTGTGATTGATGATGTCCTCCACCATGCTCCTTAGTTCAAAAAATAATGTCAGGTGGTCCGAGTGGAGGAGTGGCAGTTGGACACGCCATGCCCCTTGCATGGCAGAAAGAGGACGTGGCATTGGAGCGATGCCACCCTCCTCCTCCAGACTAAACCCTATCATATCACCTTCCAAACCTGTTGCCTCATCCTCGACTAGCTCGTTTCTTCCCAGAACTTCTATTGGAGGGATCTCTGCTACACCTGAGGTCGATTCTACCTCTAGATATATCGAGATTTCTTCAATGATGTGACTGGGGGGGAAAATAATCTAAATGGGGTTCTGCTCTTTGAGAGACTTGGTGATTCTTGATAACCAGTTGGGTACATTCCCTTGGAAAACAATTCGAAGGGTTCCAATTATCTAGAACGGTGACGAGCAGGTGTGTTGGGGGGACTTGGATGCGTATGTTTGGGATGATTTCCTCAATTATGGCCATGGGAGGCATGCCAGGCCTCCTAATTTTGCAGGTGAGCTGTGTCCGGGCCATAGACAATTCCCTCTCAAACTTTTGTTGTTGCTTTATGCACGCAGTTGAAAGTATCATTATTTTCATATTATTAATATTATGCTCATCACAATATTTTGTAAACATCATATCAATTATCATTACTTAGATATATAGGTGGTTATATATGATTATTCAAAAAAACAAAAAGCCTAAACTTAAATACAAAGAAGATAATCTAAAACCTTAACTCTATAAGTAAGATGAAAGGGTACTTTGTTTGAAATATTTGATGATATATATCTAGTTAGACTAAAAAACCATTACTATAATTAGAGATTTCTTATGTATCTATGAATGATTTTATGATTGAGTGTGATATATGATTCTGATGATACTTGTCATTTCTCTTCAAAACATTACATGATTAACTATTTAATTGATTTTTTTTCTTTCAAGAATAATTTTTATTCAATATTTCAAATGTGAAATTAAAACATACATTATACTACTCATAAGACTAAAAAAATATTATCCGTGTGTCTATCTTGCAAAAAGTTCCAAACTTTTTCTTATGACCTATCTCTACGAATTACATTAATCTTATGCATTTAAAAAACAACCTTCAAAAATAGATTATGACAACCTGATGGTTGCCCAATCAAATCAAAGATTCAAAACTCAACATGAAAAACCCTACATCAAAACAGGTATATGTCATGAGCTCGGACTTGAGAACCTACCAACTTCTGAATGACCAAATACATTATATAGATTAGAATATATTGATTGTAATCTAAGCTTATATAAATGAATATGTTGTCAATGTTGATTTGCAAATGAAATTTTGTATCTCAACATTATTTATATTTGAAAAAATTTCATTAGTTTGTGTAAGATAGAGTGAGGTTCATGTAAGGAAAGATTTAAACTACAAACATGGGTAGTATCTAGTCTGATGTATGGGACTAAGACTAGATGGTACTAGAAATCACATGTCCCCCTTGGATGTAGTCCCAATAATGAGTACAAAGAACACTAAATTCCTTGCGGATATTATATAGGCTAAAACCAAATTTTGGTCATGGACTAATTCTAATTGGCTAAGAGTCCATATTCCTCAGATGCAAAGAAACACGTTAACCATGCAAGACCCCAAGGCATCTGACAGGAGTGGAATTCTACATTCTTACAAACCACCATCAATTCATTTAAGGAGGCATGGTTTTCCTTAAATACAATGATGAGTCCACTCACATTCATCGATAACAACGAGTGATGAGTGTCCTCATTACCAATTGACAACTGAATTATGATAGATTTTTCCAACTTCAAAATAAAACAAAGATTCATACATATAAGATGATTCATAACTTTCAATAAAAAATTTGAAATTCACAAAGGACAGGTCGACTATCCCATGATGAAGTTCCTGATCAAGAGAGAAGGAATGGGACATTGAACAAATACTCTCTCTGCACATTCAAGGTAATGTTAAAAAATTTAGTTGTCGGTCAACAAAATGATAAACTATAGGTGACTACCGTGGGGTTTGAGCCCACAACCACAAAGTCTAAGAGCCTTGCACTCTACAAATAGAGTTAGAAAGGTCCTGCTCAAAATTAGGCCCTGATCCATTTATTGGTTCGACATTTTCCATCCAATAGACCGCAAAAGGAGATTGTTGAACTGAATGAACCGTGATATAGATATGAGTTGGTTAGAATAATCACACACAATTATTATAATTAACTCCATATATGTCAACATTTTCATACTATGGTGGCAAGTATTCCCAACTGTCCATCAGGTGACCAAGGTTTGATTCCCAAAAACACAAGTATCTAAAATTTGAGTGGAAATGATGTCAATCTCTTACACTAGGATGATGATTGTTTAATGTGTCATATGTCCCACTCCAAGGTTGTTAATGGAGCTACTAGTAGGTCCCACTTCAAGGTTGCTAATCGTTCACTAGTAGTATAATTGGCCAATAGTTTTGTTCTTTTTCATTAGGCAGGAGGTACATAAGTAGAGTATTGAGTTTGATTATTCTTAATCTTGAATTTAGTATTCTCCTACTTTACTTTAGGTATTTTGTCATCCTCATAAATTTGTGTTGTTTTATCAATTATYGATATTTCAATGTTTTCTAGTGTCTTAATATCATTTCCTTGAGGTACGACTTCARCAATAGTTATTGAYCGACTTTTTATTGTATCTAAACATGTAGATGYCACTTTGTTAAGAAATTGTATTTTGATTTTGAAATTATGGATGCTCTTCCTTTACTAAAAACTTATTAATGATATTAGGTTTTTCCACATTAATTGAGTGGATGAGGATTCCTTACCCTGGTTTGGATTTTAACCTCATAATTKTTTTTTGATTCAATCAAATTAGTTAAGTTTTCTTTGTTAACAAGTTGTTTTTTTGCGTCTTCTTCATGTTCTTTTAACTTCTTGACATTTGCAAGTAGATTTATTTTATGATTTCTCAAGAGAGAAATTTATTCATTGTTGTTAGAGAGGATTTTAATATTGTTTTTAATTTCTTCTTTATGAGCATCTTTTATGTTGAGGAAGCTCTTTTATTTGTTGTTGAAATTGGTGGACTCATGCATCTTCAAAGTTCACTTAAATTTGGGTTTGAACATTTTCTTCAGCTTTATCAACAAGGAATTTGTTCAAATTTCTTAATTTCTCTTCTAATTCTTCATAATTATGTTGTGGTCATTCCTTCTCATATTGGATTTCAACATATTACACATTGTGTCTATATACTAATGACGAGGGAACTTCCATGAAAATTTCAGTGTAAAGACATTGAAATGTTATATTATTGTTATTATGAAAAATGTTAAATAATTTTTTTTTCAAATTCAAAGGGAAATTGTGTAATAATTCCAATGATGACCATCTTAAAATGGTGTCTATGTTTTAGCATATAAAGTACACTTCAATTAGAGGCCCATAGGCGTATGGTTGAATTCACTAACATTCCATCAAGATTGCAAATGCAAATGCAAATAGCTCATAGGATTCTATTGAAAACTTGTTCCTAATAAACATGAGTCTAATATGTTTGATAGGTATATTATGAAAGAATTTGGGTCCTCTACTCACTCGTCATAGAGGCTTGAAAGGTTACATATTCAAGGACTGAATTAAATGTGAATGGAACTCAAGAGGACGAGAATGAGAGGTATGGGGTACAACATGGAAAATGAGGATCAAAAGGTTACATATTCAAGGAGTGAATGAAATGTGAATGAAAATCGAGAGGATAAGAATGAGAGGTATGGGGCACAACATGGAAAACATTATCAGTCTATAGCAGCCCATGATAGGCTTATGGTTGAATTGGCTATTGTTCTGTCAAGATCTACAAATGCAAATAGCTTGGAGGATTCTATCAAAAACTCATTCCTATTGTTCTGACATGATATGCAAATGCAAATAACTTGCAAGATTCTATCAAAAACTAATTCCTAACTAACATGAATATTGGAAGGTGGCTTGATATATGTGGTTTAGGGTTTGCAAAGGACTATGGTTTTTATGTGGAATGAGGAAACAATTGTGGATTTATCTGAAGATCCATTGGAGGGACAACAAATATGGTCTAATCTAGTGGATCTTAGGGTCATATATAAACCTTATTTACTCAAAAACATCAAAATGGTGGTAAACCTATTGAACGAAGAAACCACATTTATTCTAGGTGATCTAGAAAGAGAACAATTCAATGGTTGGATTTCCAACTTTTCGAAACTATGTGCTATGATGCTAGATAATTTGTTAAACCATTGCACTAAATTGTTGGGCGATCTTGGAAGGTATATGATTCAGGAATTGAAAGACCATGGATTTTGATTCTAAATCTTAGCACTACCAATGGACATTCCAGGTCTTGATGTTCTATTTTGTCTTTTGTTACTTTCATATAATGGTACTTGAATAAAGTGATAGGTAACAATGGTCTAGCTGCTATGTTTTTTTTTTCTTTCTAATATTACTATGCACCGTTAAAGGAGGGATGAGTTATCTCTAAACAACTCAGATATTTTTTTTATAAATATTGTCCATCTTCCTTTGGAAGCTAGCCACATAATGGATTCATCAAGTATATTTTCATTATATTATTAATACAATATATTGGTTAAATTACAAAAAAAAAATGATATAAGACATGAAAACTCATATCTACTTTGTGAAAATCTCAATATGTAGAAAAAAGAAAATTTATCAAACATCTAGTTAACTTTTTACATGTATTTTTTCAAAAAAAAAATTATCATTGAATAGCTCAAATATATTTTTATTTGCAATATATCCTTAAAAATAATAGAAAAATGATAAGAAACATGTTTTTTTTTTTTTTTTTCCATGAACAAAGTCTATGTAATAGACTTTTGGAGAGAAAACATTGTCACAATGAACCATGATTTTTGCTAATGAACCATGAAAACATTTTTGCTAATGAAACATGAAAACATTGTCACATTACACGCTATTGAGCCCAGTATCTTCATGTTTTATTACTATTGTAATATATATTACATTACATGGTACTGATTACTCTAAGCTATTGATCCCACTGTCCTCCTATTCTATGATTACCTTATGTTGTTGTACAATAAGATAATGATTTTATTATTATTATAAATATATTTGAGTTATTATTATTATAATAACATATATTATATTAAGTTGGAAAATAATATAACAATCAAACCATAGAATTCAAGCCATATTTTTATTCATAGTGAAATCAATACAATCTGAGTGGGCTTAATAGTGAATAACATTTGTTTCATGTTTTGAGGTTACAGGTTCAAATTCAAAGTGGGGTAGGTAAGTATACCTCTATAGGCTTTAGCAGTCAAATCGTTGCGCAAAGGGGGTCCCTTGTCCCATAAAAAAGGGGATCCCATATGTCAATTTGGTGTTTGGCTTGGTCTTGCGCTTATTATTATTAATACAAGTGAACTTTCTCCTCTCCATGTAGGCGAGTACTTTCAAATTTTTTATGACTTCAAGACAACCAAGACCAAATCACGATATCTACATAATCATGTAATCCTTAACCAAATCACAATATCTACATAATCATTTCATCCTTGGCATTTCCATAATAATCCAAGTAATAATTAATAACGACATTGTCAAATGTTTCAATGGTTTGTCCCTTTTCATCGAAATCCAACGACATAAATATGAAC
>ML788760.1:207229-247765 GCA_009831015.1 Picea engelmannii | reverse complement strand
TTTTGTTATTTAAATTGCATTTATGAATCCAAAAATAGATTTAGCTTGCTGAAAAAGTCTACGACCACTTGGATTTTACAAAATTAACCACTCAAATATGTAGTTCCAACAATTTCTTGTCCAATTTTGAAAAAAATTAAACAGAAAATATCACCGAAAGAAGTAAAAATAATTATACTATGACTTTGCAAATATATTTGAATTCTCATTGCAACTTTCACGTATTTTCATATTTAAAATTAATTATATTATATAATTAATGGACTGTGTTCTAGATACGGCTGTAGTGAGATCCGTGCCTACTTATTACGTAGCAAAGCATTTTTTTACGATGTTTTCGTTATAGAAGTGTCTGTTTTGATGTGACTTGTGAAATACTCTCACTCGTCCAAATGCATTCGATGACCCTCATCATGCTCTCTGTCATTACCCTGGAATGTCGGTGATATTACTTACCAATTTTCGTAGTGTTTTCTAAGTGGTCCTTCATCCCCTCATGCTTCATGGATGTGCACGGTGCAATCAAATATTTTTTTACTAGTGAAAAACGACTACCACGTGCTCATTGTGCCACTCGGATCAAATTTTGGAAGGTTTCTAAATCAAAATTTGGGGTTTCAAGGTTGGATTTTGGTTGAAAAAATGAGCTATGACTATGTGATGCAGATCTGATCTGCATACAATCTTTAATTATGAATAGTATATTTCATTCTGGTTAGGCTAGCGAAACGAAACCATCTATATTTCTCCATCGCTCTTTGTTTCTATATTTTCCCTTCTCTATTCATTTCTTTAAACTTCAACCACTTTTATTTATAGATAATCTAGACTTCCCTCTGAACGATCTCTTCTTTCTGTCAACTATCAGTTGTAGAGGACTCCTTTACACTTGTGTTATTCTCCACACTCTTGGAAACATGCCAACGAGTTTCCTCATGTGGTCACATGTGCATGCATGCAATCTTATGAACTGTTCGTGTAACTATGTGATCTATTCATGATCATTATGTGTAAGTCTGTTTAACTAAGTGATAGATTTTATATATATGAGCATACCCATAGAGGTGGAGGACAATTCAAGTGAAAGAGAGTTCATTGTGTGAGGAGAAGATGCTTGTATGCCTATCAAGGCTATTGTAATTCTCCCTTGAATAATAGAAGACCGATAATCATTGCCCATGGTTTTTTCCCGATGTGGGTTTCCATATAAATCATTGTGTCAAGTGTATGATTGATGTGCTTGGTTTTATGCGTGTTTTATCTTTCTTAGTTTATGCTCTGCTATATTTTCTTTGCGTTTCTTTCGCTACCTAACAAGTGGTATCAGAGCTTAGAGTTGAAGGAGGAGAGAAAGAAGGAGATAATAATATGTTCGTTGGATTGAAGAGTCGAGCTGAACCGAGTGAGGTGGAAGTGGAGAGCCACGGACAGGTTTTATTACATCGTCATGAGTCATCTCCGTGGGACGATGCGACGATAGCATGAAAACTTACGAAATTTCCAAAAACTTTTGAATCGTCGCGGGTTGTACATAGTACACAATGCGACATCGTTGCAGGAAACACATTAGATACACAGCGACGTTGTCACAGGAGAAAATTTGACACAGTGCAACGATTTGAAACAAAATCGTCGCAGGCTACCCATTAAGATAATGCGACGATTTCCTAATCGCCGCAAGTGATCTTCATATAGGGTGTGACAATTTCCTAATTGAGTTTTGAAGGTGTCTATCATATCGAGTCCTCTGATAGGATTGGGATTCGGGCCTACAGTCTTTTTTTCGATAAATGTTGAGTTATCATCCAACAATATCGACCCATGTACCCTTGAAGAAAAGAAAATCCAAAGTTTAACCTGATGGGTAAAGCAAAAAGGGAGGACATGACTTTATTTAAGTAAAAAAACCAATGATATGTACTTAGTTATCTCATCCTCCATTTGAACATAGATCTCAATGCATGGTGGGGTGGCGGCTTGGAGACATGCATGTGTGCTCGTGGCCTCACTCACTAACAACCCATCGGAATGAAAAAGGCCAGACGGTTACTACAAGATCTAGTGGGTTGAAATTCATATAATTATGTGTATAGGAAACATCACTAAAGCCATTATTTATTTCTCTTTCGAATCAAACATAGACCATGGAAAAAATATAAGCAAACTCTACTCAAAGATTGAAATAATGAAAGGAAAAATCGAATGAGATAACTATGTGCAATGACTTAGAATTAAAGGTTAGCTTAAAGGTTCACAAGTTAGTTTCATTATAATTATAATTAGATAAAATGGGGAGAGAAGAAGAAATAAGAAGATATTGAGTTTTATTTTGTGATTCATATTATTAAAATAAAGAGAACTAAAAGATATCGTTCTCAATAATAGAGTTGAGTGTAAAACTGAACATACATAAATGAAGAAGATATTCAAACTTATACAACACATGTATAAAATTGGAAAGGGAGCAATTTGCAAAGAGGTAATACCACTCATCCCTTTGGATATTTGGGTTTGTCATCTTGTCATCAAACACGTATAAGCCAACAAGTTAGTCCAAAAGTTAATTATGTTTTTAGGACATGTATTAATTTTCATTACACATAGCTTTAAATTGGTTGCAGATTGAACTATTAAATACCCAATAAATTACATTTTTCAAATGAAAATTGACAACATGAACATGTTTAACACATTCTATTAGATTTTAGCAATGAAAATTGTAAAATTTATAATTTTTTAAAATATTAGACATCAAATCCCCTTACAAAGTATTTGGGAAGTGAGGAAGAGAGTTTGTCACTTGTCCTCCCAATGGATATTCACTATCACATGAATCCTAAATCAACTATGTGAAAGGTATAGGAGGATTGTGGGGAAATCCTTTAGCCATCATGGCTTGTTTCCCTTATCTTAAATATTGGTTTTCATTTCTGATGAAAGTAAATTCACTCATGTTGCAAATTATTGAAGGAAGTGGACCATGATTAAATAAAATTAATAAGATGAGTGTTGGAAGTATTGTTGGTTATATTACAAGAGAGAAGACATTATCTTTGGGGTGCTATAATTTTCTAAAGGAAGGTACATTTTAGGAAGGACCTTACGGTTGGTGGGCATACAATCCATTGGGAGACTTTTCTCTTTGTTGAGAAACCTTCTACTCTATGGACTGACTTTATTGTTGGGAGTTTGGAATTTTTGTATAACAATTATACTACTAGATAGGATATGGTAGGTAAGGAGGAAGGAGAGTTAGAGATGATAGTCCTAGCTCCTAGGTAAGAAGAGGTAGACATAGGAAGTGCAGGACTTCTAAGGTACTAAAGAAGGAACCATATATCAAGGGATAGTGGGAGGTTACCGTAGTTGTGGAGGGTACCATAACAAATTTTCAAGCCATGTGAAGCAAGAGGTGGATTTCATTAAGAACCCAATTAAAGAAAAACAAGGACAGACCTCTATGAATAAAATTGATGAGGTCCTAGAATTGATTCCACATATAGATTTCTCTAGGATTCATGAGACTAAGTATTTGAAAATGGTGGAACTATACTAGCAAAAAAATACATTAATAGCAAAGGTTGTGGAGGAGAAGGACACTCAGAAGTAAAATTTACGAACTAGACTAGCAGACCAAAAATATGAAGCATTGATGAATTCCATTTAGGGATCAATGGTAAGGAGTGGGGACCATGCAGAGGAATGACATATTTTCAGGGAAGAAGAGGGGGCACTTGAGGCTCCTACCGAAGGAGTCACTCCACCAATCTACATCCATGTGAATTTTGATTCTAAATCTTAGGACTAGCATGAAGCCTTATCTTTGAACAACTCTAATATTTTACTTTCGAGCCTTCTTTGAAAGTCTTTGAGAGAATGGATTGATCAAATATATTTTCACTGTATATTGTTAATTATTATTGGCTAAATTACCAAAAAAAAAAATTAAAACATTAAAACTCATATCTACTATGTAAATTTCAATATGTAATATAAAGAAAATTTGTACAACATCTTGTTAATTTTTACTTGTATATTTTTTTTCAAATTATTATAATTAAATAACTCAAATATACTTTTATTAGCACTATGTCTTCAAAAATATAATAATTTTTTTTTTTTAATAATCTGTCAAATACATTTTATATATAAAAAAATTCACAAATAAAATTTTTAATTAATCAACTTATAATAAAATAATTACCCAATTACCCATGTGTAAGAGAAATAAAATAATCACTCTTATTAGCTTTTTGCCATTGAGCTACCCATATACTAGTTATCAGTGCTAATAGAGTCTAAAACAATAATTCATTAAATTAAAAAATTTGCCACCAAAACCTTGATATTCGTGTTTATTTCACCCTTAGAATTTATTACCCTAAAACACATCCACGAATTTATTACCCCAAAACACATCCACTTGCAAATAGTTTGATAATCAAAGTCATCAAAACATAGATTTGATAATCAAAGTAATCAAAACATATATAACCATTAGAAATACAGTGTTAAATTTGATAATCAAAGTAATCAAAACATATATAACCATTAGAAACACAGTGTTCTATCAAGGATGTTCAAACTCATATCCCCAAGCATTTCATGATTGTCAATCATGTCCCACAAAATTTATCATAATCTGGGTTTTTTTTATTGAGGACTCGGAGGAATCAAAGTTGATAAAATTTGAAAGAGATGACATAAAACAATTACCTGAAAAACAGTGACAGTGATGGCATAACTAATGTAGTTTTTTATTAAACCCTGAGTGCAGATCCAAATTTCATTTTCATTAATGGCAACCTCAAGTGTTGGCTGCTCTATTATTGAATATCCCTCCATCACCCTCCTATTTTTGGATTATTTCCCTATTTCCTCTTATAATTAGAATCAGAATCAGAATTGAAATCGCCATGCCATTACCATATTGCGATTGCATTCAGAATGGTTTTCACCATGTTGAGAGTTCAGCGATATATTAATACATAATATTAACGTAAAGTTACTAATGCAACTAGCCATGAACTTAATTATGCAAAAAAATACCTTCATGGGAAGAACAAGGGGTAAGAGGCATCAGACCGGCATCGAATGAACAATTTCTTTGAATCCCTGGCGACACATTTGTTTCTTATTAGTTGAAGTGTGCATGTGAAGAGAGAAAGAAATTGCGAGAGATTCAATTACAGCGATGGCAACATAGCGAGCCGAGCATAACAGCGAAGTTAATTCCACATATCATGGAATGAATATATTCTAATTACATGAATATAGCGAGAGATACAAATAACAATATCAGAAATGAAATAAGCGGGCGGTGATGAAATCGAGCACATAAAGGGGTCCCAAGTTTCCTTCACTTTCAGTTTGATATCGACGCTGACATTGTTGCTACTGAGCCCACTGTCTCCATGTTTTACTATTATTATTAATCTAATATATATTAGAGTACGGTAGTAATATAATATATATTACATACGGATCACTGAGCGAACTGCTAGTTTTAATGTTGACATTGTTGTAACTGAATTCACTGTAATTATGCCCGAAGGCATACACTTATTGATAATGGGCACAATTAATCACCTTTCAATCTAAAATTTTAATCTTATGGCTAACAATTGAAGATGATGGCATATTCTTAGTGGTACTCTCTAATCAATGGATGAAATTTAATGCTCATAACTTCCTTTTACTTAATATGATTAAGAAATTACTTCTCTAACCATTGATTGATAGGTTAACTGATTAAGAAAAATTAATATGTATAAAACTTTGCATTGCCACGTTCCTTGAGATTAAGCATTTGTAGTTGGACGCAGTGGTAATGTCGACATTGTTGTAACTGACCTCACTGTAATTATGCCGGAAGGCATACACTTATTGATAATGAGCACAATTAATCACCTTTCAATCTAAAATTCTAATCTTATGGCTAACAATTGAAGATGATGGCATATTCTTAGTCGTACTCTCTAATCAATGGATGAAATTTAATGCTCATAACTTCCTTTTACTTAATATGATTAAGAAATTACTTCTCTAACCATTGATTGATAGGTTAACTGATTAAGAAAAATTAATATGTATAAAACTTTGCATTGCCACGTTCCTTGAGATTAAGCATTTGTAGTTGGACGCAGTGGTAATGTCGACATTGTTGTAACTGACCTCACTGTAATTATGCCGGAAGGCATACACTTATTGATAATGAGCACAATTAATCACCTTTCAATCTAAAATTCTAATCTTATGGCTAACAATTGAAGATGATGGCATATTCTTAGTCGTACTCTCTAATCAATGGATGAAATTTAATGCTCATAACTTCCTTTTACTTAATATGATTAAGAAATTACTTCTCTAACCATTGATTGATAGGTTAACTGATTAAGAAAAATTAATATGTATAAAACTTTGCATTGCCACGTTCCTTGAGATTAAGCATTTGTAGTTGGACGCAGTGGTAGCTACGGCAGTGGTAGTTGGACGCAATGGAAGCTGGGCGTCGTTTCAACTAGCACAGCGACGTTTCAGTGGCCGATACCTTTCGGCGTTTTCCAGCCACGAGTCGGTTGTGCTAGTATATATTTACTATCTCCATGTTTTACTCGACATTGTTGTAACTGACCTCAATGTCTTCTAGTCTTATTATTATTGTAATATATATTCATTGTCTCCATGTTTTACTATTATTATTAATCCATGTTTTATTATTATTAATGTAATATATATTACAGTACGGGTCACTGAGCGCACTGCTGGCTTCTAGTTTTATCGTTGACATTGTTGCATCTGACCTCACTATCTTCTAGTTACACCAAAAGGCGTATACTATTGGAGATGGGCACAATTAATCACCTTTTAATCTAAAATTCTAATTTGATGGCTAACAATTGAAGATGTTGGCATATTCTTAGTCGTCCTCCCAAATCAATGAATAATAGTTACTCTTCATAACTTCCTTGTATTTTTGAATGCATCCATTAACCTGTTTACTTTTTAACATTTACCTAATCATATTAAGAAATTATTGTAGCACCATAAAATTGTCACGTTTAAATGATTAACCTTTGAAATTACAATGATTGAGATTAACTTTTGAGATTCAATTGTCCGTGTGTTTCATATTCGATCACCTCTGGACGCGAAAGGGTCAACGCCTCCCTTGAAATGCCACGATTATATCATTGAGCTTAGGCTTGATGAATCTCAGCTCCCTGATTGCTCCAGTAACACATCCATCAGAGAATTCGTGGACCCCTGCGTCGATATTTACAACGAAATGGTGAAGAAGACCAGGCCTATGCCCAAAGATACAGACATGGTCGATGTCATCACTCTCTCCCGGAAAGTTGTACACTAGAAGAAGAAATACAAAGAGGGAGAGGTGCCGCCTCTAAATCAATCACGACATGGAGATAATAAGCGGAAAAAAAATGTTGTGGAAAGCGACTGAGTTGCTGGTGGCATTAATCACCCCATTCCCGTGTTCAAGATGCTAACCCCCATAACATCACGTCAAATTGTGCCCATTGAATAACGGTTGAATTAGGTCATTATTCAATTCACAGCAGTGGACTAGAGTGTTGTCCATGCACACATATGATTGATATAAATAAACGTCCAGGTATTCTTAGTATCATTCTCATTATCCTCTCCTCATCTCCATCCCACTAATGATAGGCATGTCTTATGGCTGAACAAATAGTAAAATGAATAGTGGAGAAGGTCGTGATAAAAGAAGCTCAAATGGGGGTGTCCTTACTTACTTAGGCTTCATTTCCATGATTGCTTTGTACAGGTAATTGATCTCCATTATTTTCATTCATCATCTAGATTGATCTAATTATTAACTAAAAATTCTAATTCATATGGACTTTTAACTGTGTTGGGAATTTTACCAGCCTAAACCTTTCGGCGTTCACCAGCCATGAGTTTGTGGTTGTGCTAGCACAAACCACATTTAAAAATGTGGTTGGTGCTAGCACAACCATATTTAAAATTGTGGTTGATATACGTCTAAAGGCATCATTCATCGGTGTCATTCATATCAGCCTATTTAAACAATAATGAAATGCCTCCAATGTCATGAATGGGTATTCATCGAAACCATCATGGAAGTCTTCTTTAGCATTACCTCTGCCATATGCAAGCACTTGAAAATGAACAGGCTAGTTCTCTTACGGTATTTCACTAAGCATTTCCAAAATTATACTGCAACTGCCACAAATGAACTTGAACCCTAAGCTTCTTTGTTCAAATTTCAAATTATTTTTCTGCTAAAATAAAAAGCTGAGATTTGTAATTCAATTGAGAGAATTTTTGAATACTATTATTCTCAGTGTTCTTCACTGCAACTACATTGTTGCTTACCTTGATCAATTCCTTATGTGCCAATGGAGGATCTGAATGCAGTAAATGCAATACCTTCAGAATGTCTGACAATACCTTCAGAACCTGCTCTCCCTTAAGCCCAACCAGTGGCTACATCTTCTCCCTTTAAATAAATATTGGGTATCGATTGTTCTCATGTGCTCAACTTTCTTGGAAATATAAACTCTTGTGCTTCTTTCAGGAATTCACACACACTGTGAAGCATGCATGCACCATAAAGAGTCATTCCAATACCCTCAGTAATGGATCGATCCATTTAGCCTGGCATTTCAGAAAATACCAAAAGAAATTAGCACGCATTATGAAGAGTCATTTCAATGCTCTCTATAATGGATCGTTAAGTGAAAGAATTTATTACTCTTACGAAAACTGAAGACACCTGTAAAGAAACTAAACCGTTGGGCTACATTTCTCTTCTATACCAAAAGGAATTTGCACGCACTGTGAAGGATGCATGCACCATAAAGAGTCGTTCCAATACCCTCAGTAATGGATCGATCCATTCAGCTTGGCATTTCAGGAAATACCAAAATAAATTAACACACATTATGAAGAGTCGTTCCAATTCTCTCTATAATGGATCATTAAGTGAAATAGTTTATTACTCTTATGAAAACTGAAGACACCTCTAAAGAAACTAAATCATTGGGTTTCATTTCTTTCGTGTTAATACTTTAATTTGTGTTAATCACTTGGTCGTGGCAATCAGTTAGTTATCAAAGTAATTTTTAAATATGATTAGGTAAATGTTAAAAAGTAAACACATAAATTGATGTCTTTATAATAGCTAGGAAGTTAATGATTGAAATCATAGCCATTTATTTTGTGTGATGGCAAAGAATATTCTAGCCATATTTAATCATGTCCATAAAAAACTTATTAAGCATTAAACACCTGTTAAATGTGCCCATTGCCAATAGGTGTACGCCTTTCGACGTAATTATTGCATACATTTTAGTCATGCTTCATAGGCCAAAACCTATCTTGGCTCCAGTCTGTACCTTACAATTGTCTTTCAAATCGTGTTTGTAAAAATCGTTGATCTCCACGTATGAGCAAAAGGCTATCATTAGAGAAATCCCATATATTTGAATGCATAGCAAAATAAATTCAATCGTTGATCTTCACGTATGAGAGGCTATCATTAGAGCAATCCCAGATATTTGAATGTGTAGGAAAATAAATTCTATGACATCTACCACAAGCATGAGTTTAACCACAACTATTGATGACGAGGCGATTATCATTCCAATACCTTATGGGTAATTCTCTACAAATTTATTTTTATGGATATCCCTTTTTCCGTTCATAGTGTTCTCCAATTTATCGGATCACATATTGGAATGTAACAAGAGCATAACATGTGTGGTCGTGTAACGAGAGCATAACACTCATGGGAATTATGGCAAAAAAACGAAAAGAGCACCAAATAATTGTGGGAAAGTAACCAGAGCATAACATTCATGGGCATTATGGTAAAAAATTGAAAGGGCACCACCTGGTAAAGAAGGGGAAATAATTGGCATCCACTCCACTTACTCCACCTGGTGTTTAGAGATCAATCTATAGAAGGAGAGAAAGATCAGAAAGGTATAGCTAGGTCTAAGTCAAAAGATAATAAGGGTAAGGCAAAATGTTTGTTTTGTAGAAAATTTGGGCATCTCAAGAAGGATTGTTGGAAAAGATAACAAGCATCCAAAGATGACTCCACAAAAGAAGCAAATTCAACTACAGGTATGGTTGATGAAGTTTTTTCTGTATGTTGTGTCTCTCCACCTATGTTTACATAGAAGGTAGACATAGATTTAGGTATATTGAATATGTGGGGGGCATGTCTGTTGGGTTAACCTTGACTCGGTGAAAGAGTTAATGAGTTAAATATGTTTTTAGGTCAAAGAAGGTGGTTTTTCTAGTCCATGTGTTTTGGGTATCCCATGGTATTGTGTCCATGGATTTCATGTAATGAATCCTATAAAATGTTTGGTGAACTCCATTGTAAATGGGCATGGTTGTGGTGAAGGCTTACTTGGCCGATTTTGGCAGGATTTGGTTAAAGTTGTTTGAATGCAAAGTTTGAGGTGGAGTAGTCTGTCTAGATTAGAAAGGTGGGTCTATAGAAAGGATGATGTGTTGACAAGTCAATTAAGTGTTTGATAATATATGATGAAGGTAATTTCATATCCATGGAACTTGGAAAGTATTGCAAGGAAGTTGGGATCAAATAGGAATGTTCAGTAATGCCAAGTTGTAGCAATAGTTGTGGACTGAAGCGATTGTGCTATCTGGTAACTCGGTCACCATTAGTTGCAAAAGACAGGAAGATTCAGGAAGAGGTACGAACAGGTCATCTGGTAATTACTCAAATGTGAAATTACTCGGTTGTGATGTTTATGGTTTTTATCAGTAGTATATGATAGAACCCGGATCAAACAGGTATATCTTTAGTATGGTGATGATGTTAAGGGCTGTAGACTGTGGGATCCTACTACCCACAGAATCATCATGGACAAAGATGTAGTGTTTGATGTATCTCCTTTTATAAAATCAAACATAGTAAAATATGAAAGGTTCAAAGCATGACTCATAGAAGGAAGGTATTTGGAAGGTATTGATTTCCATGAAAGTTTATCACCAATTGTTAAAATCTTGTTTCTATTCATGTTGTGTTAGCACTCGTTGTGATAGTACAACTAGATGTTAAAATTATTTTACATGGAGTTTTTTGGATAAGGGGATGTATATGGAACAACCCGAATGGTTACTTCAGAATCACAATAGAATATTTTTTTGCAGACTCAAAAATCATTGTATGGCCTAAAACATGCTAGGAAAATGGTACAATATGTTTGATTCCTTCATGGTGAGCCAAATTTTACAAGTGAGTATAACCATTGTGTTTATGGTATATTCATTATCTTGGTGTTATATGTTATGCTTTTTGCAAGAACAAGCATGGTTGAGATCAACAAGTTGGTTCAGTTGGTTAGGACATTGGTTATGAAGGATCTGGTAGCAGAAAAATAAATCTTGGGCATGGAAATACACAAAGACAGGAAATATGGTAAGCTCGGTTATCAAAACAAAAGAATGTGGTGAAGATACTCAGGAAATTCAATATGAATAATGTGAAACAGGTAAAATCCCTTTGGCTTTCTAATGTAAATTTTTTTCAGGTTTATGTCTTAATTGATGAATAAGAAAAGGGTTATATGTCTCGAGTATTATATTCTAGTAGGAAGTTTGATTATTGCGATGGAAAAATGGTCAGCATTTCACATGCAGTTGGTGGTGTCAATAGACACATGGAAAAACCAGGTCAAGAGCATGGAAATGGGTGCTTCAAACACAAAAGCACATGTATCACCTACATTGGTTGCAGTGATTTGGTATGTGGTTATGATTCATGAGATTTGGACAAGTGCATCGGTTTATTATAAAATTTACTAATGGAGACAGAATGGTCCATACTGGAGTGAATCGTGCAGGCATGTTCACATAACAATATTGTTAGAGAAGTTTTGGAGCTATGATGGTGTTTGGATTTTCTTGCAGGAAAGGTGATGGATGAATTAATTAAGGGCATGATATATCAAGTAAATTGTTGTCAAGGTAGAGATTGTTGGAAACATGCCAATAGATTTCTTCATGCAGTCACATGCACATGCACATGAATGCAGCTATGTTATTTTTTTTAAGTAACTATTTATAAATTACATTTCAGAAGAAAAGTTACAGTAGCGTCATGAGTGTCTGAGGACTGTGAATGTTGAATTTCCTCGGAGGGAAACCAATTCAACCACTACCTATAAAACCAAAACAGACCCCAGTTCTAATCATCTGGAACAGAATCACCCCATGGGGAAACCGATTCATTCATATATGTCTGACCTTAAAAAACAACTAGGAATGACTTATGACAGGAAAAAAGAGAATTATCCAAAAGTACAATTTTAGAAGCATAAACAAAACATAAAACAAGCCATGCAGTATGACACATGTGCAGGTGTCATAGCTCATGCAAACGGTTTGTTGCATGTCACGTTGTCATTGTTGGTGCATGGAAAGTCGAAGCCAAGACCACCACTGAAGTGTCTGTTGCTGGATTTTGGTGAGTCGGAGCCAAGACCACCGTCGAGGCCATTGGTGCACTAGATGCCTGGTATGGGGAGTGTCAAGTGCCTTGTTGAGAGGATATCATTTGCATAATTTGCATCCCTTTCTTGTCCAGAATTTCTAGACAGAACCATAAGTCATACATCTCCTTGCGGACCTCGAACACCAGGTCTTGAATAATTTCAAGGTCATCTTGAAACTTTGTGCAGGAGGTTCAGTCCGAACAGGAGTGTGGTTGGTCCGGTGGTTTCTCTCAGTGGAAAGAGGTGTCTTCCAGAGGAGATAAGACCGGGGGTGGATGCACTGGTGGTGGCCTTGGAGCTGAGTTCTCAGGTGAATTTGGTGGGATGACCATGGCATGTTGCAAGGAAGAGGTCAGGTATGGTAATGGGCTGGTATCGAAACCTAGTGAATTCCCCATGAGGTCAAACCACTCGACTTGGCATGCCCATAGCAAGGAAAAAGGTGGGAAGCCGCTTTGGCTCTGAGACGACTGGTTAGAGGAGGAAGGCAAAGAGGGCGAAGAGCTTTATGAAGGTGTTGGGGAAGGCTAAGGTTGGATGGCCATGCGAGGCCTATTTTGATGCCAAGTCAAGCCCTACTTCGATTTCCCCCGAAGTTGAGGCATTACTGAAGCGAACAGAAGGTATCAAGGCACAGAGAGTTGGCTAACAAAATAGGTGAAAACCAGGCAGGAATGTAGATTGATTGGTGGCTCTGCTAGGAAGTGGAAGAATGAATGGACCAGTCAAGGAGGGACATGATATGAATAGTGTTGAAGAGGGAAGATGCACATACGTACATGTGACCACCATAAATCCTGCTCCATTCATCATACAAGGAGATAGGGGGAGCGTGCTCGAATAGTTAATGGCGCTCTAGCTGGAGTGAGGGTTGTGCATTTTCATAGTGTGGGAGGAGGGGAGGTGCATGTGCCAGTTACATGGTTGGTACTACACTAGCAGGCATCATCCCCTCCACTTGAACAACTGTCTCCAAATAACACCCCATCCGGGGGCATGCATGCAACTATGTTAATATGCATGCAAGCAATCTATTTATGAATTTCTCGTGTAACTATGTGATCTATTCATGATCAGCTTGTGTAATTGAGTGATAGATGTTATACATGCAATCATACCCATAGAGGTGTGAGTACAATGTGAGTGAAAGCGTGTGCAAGGAGCAGAGAGAAGAGTGTGTGAGGAGAGGATGATTGTATGCGTATGAAGGCTATTGTAATTCTCCCTTGAATAATAAGAATATTTATAATCATTGCTTGTGGTTTTTTCCCTCATTGGGTTTGCACATAAATCACTGTGTCTAGTGTATGATTGATGTGTTTGGTTTAATGTGTGTTTGATATTGCTCATTTATTCTCTGGTTTTATGCTATGTTTTTCTTCCGCTTCCTAACAAGTTACTCTATCTATTCTAGATTTTTTATTACATTGGATTCGTTTGACATGAATCCTAATTTCCTTTTCATTCATTTGCTATGCTTCATTGAGGATTTAAATAAAAGGGAAATTTTACAGCTAGGAATTTTGTTACAATGGGAAGCTATATATATATATATATATATATATATATATATATATATATATATATATATATATATATATATATATATATATATATATATATATATATATATATATATATATATATATACACACACACACACAATGGGAAGCAATGGATAAAATGTTCCATTTTTCAACAAATCAATATCTACCCACCATTCTACATAACATTTAGAATTGCTCACTCATTACCCAATATTTTAATCGATTTGAATCTCTTAATCACTAATTAGATCATTCAGTTATTGATCTTCACAAGCAAATTGATCTGAAAGATAAATTGATTGAAACATTTCAGCTAAAATTAATAGAAAAAGAGCAACAAATTGAGAATATGGTTGATGTAACATGTACAGTAAATCACCTCACTCATAAAAAAATCTAGAGAAAGAATGAGTTCAATCCTTTTTTTCCTCAATGGGGAAAAATTATATCATAATCTATAACCTAGTTGTAAATTTCAATAATGAGCACAATTATCATTGGTTGTTATCCATCAATATGGAACACTCATCACTATTAGTCAATGAAAACTATACCCCTTGAAATGACTTGCACATGGTCTGTGAGGGGGTAAAATTCCATTCCTACCAGAGGCCTCTAGGTTTTGCACCATTACCCTATTTCCTTATGTCCAAGGGAGATGAGCTCTTAACAAATTAGAAACAATTTTAGGTCTTATTCAAGACTAAAAGGAAATTTCATCCTAGATAGTATCTTCAAAAATCTAGTGGATCTAGTGCTCATCATTGAGGCTACCTCCATTAGGGAGATGTTCTTTATAGTAGCATCTAGTCTTAGTCCCATAAATGAGACTAGATTTTTTCATGTGGAGTTTCTAAGATCTGATTTGATAAGTTTTTCTATGGAGTCTTTGGGTAGACATCATGTTGTCATAGCATCTTTTTGAAGACTTCCTTTCGGGTGCGTAGGATGAATGTAATATGTAATGATAAGCTAGAAGAAAAACTTTAAGACTTTTTTCAATATAGCCACAAGACTGCTAATGCAACAATACACATATTTCTATGATCCACCTCCAATGGCATGAATATATTGAGACCCTTCCTTCCATTTTTCCAAATGGGTCAACTTATATCTTATCAAGGAATTAGTGGGTAAGAATATATGGGAAAGTGACGATGCTACTTCCTTCTTTATTGTTGGTACCTTCACCTTCACCTTCACTTACTTCACTCTAGTCGTTGCTACCTACATGTCTACGGGTGATACTATTGTTGGTTCACTATTCTCTCAAAGGGTATAGTCCACCCTGAATTTGAAACCATACTACCTTAGTAGGGGCATATGTTGGGTGCCCAATTGCAAAATAAAGAAAGGAGTATGGTGAGCATTTTACTATATTCATTAAGGAACTAGCTCATAGTTAGATTGTCAGTGTACCTTATAGAGGTACTAACCCCAAGTGAAATAAAGACTAAAAAATGTTGTTTCATCCTATTTTTATTTCTTATACAAGGTGAAAGAACATTTCTTTCATTGTACACACAACCCCTATTTATCATGAAGGCCCATTCAAGTCCCTTCCTCCACCCATAGGTTATAGCTCCATAGAAATAAAGTGGGAATCTCCACAAAGAAACCCATTTTGATCCAATGTCTAAACCAACAACCAAACCATATGGATGTCATGGCTAGAATGATAAGAAAATAAACAAGGCATCACGAGGTGTATATAAAAACAAGAAGAAAAACATCTCAAACATCCAAAGCATCTACACATATTCATTTTTGAATCTTGGATTGATACAATGCCATGAACCAAGATATAGACACTTAGGAGAGAAGAAAAATATCTAGAGCCATAACCTCCCCTTAAACTGCCTCTATTCCATCTTTAAAAACTATTAGTCGCTTCAACAAAACAACCCTACCATTGTAACATATTGTTTTTGGATGCACCTTTTCTGTTAGAGAATCCTTTATTATAGCTACATTTTCTCCCCACCCAAGCAAGCAAAGAAATTCCATACCTTCATTTTCTACCCACCCAAGAGAGCAAAGAAATTCTACCAAGATAATAATCTAACACGGGATTGTCATAAATGTGCTATTTTTTTGGCTTCTTATGAAAGTCGATAGTTGGATGAGAAGGCCCATGATATTATCTATTGCATGGAGTAAGACATTTTTCAATATTGATGGGGATAATCTACACAAATGTGGCATGTGTGTTGCAATAGAAGCATTATAGAGCACATATCTTAACAGGTAGACCGTAGGAAGTAGAGCCATAATACATTTCTTGGTTGGTAAATAAGAAGAAGAGCTGACATATATGAACATACACAATGTACATTCATTATGGGATCATTGTATTCAATGCACTTAGTGATATTTCTATTATTACAAATATGGATTTTAATTTTTTGGAAAAATTGTCATTATCTATTCCCTATTTTAGGCACAATACCACCTATATAAGAGCCCTTAGAGAAGTCCAAAAAATTGTAACATCACTCAATCTATGGATGGATCTAGAATAGAAATGAATCTCTAAGCATCGAGTATATACTCTAAGTCATATAGGTTTGACAACCAAGAAAAAAAAAGTATAGTAAAGTGGAAACATGATGTGCTACAACCTTCAAATGTTCCCTTCTGTGCCAATACCTTTTGTAGTTAAAAGGCTAGTAGAGTAGCATTTACCATAGGCACACATTTTGATCATGAAATGATTCACTCCTTTCCCAAATATCTTTAACTCTTTAGTAATTTCTCTCAAAAAGTTATTAAATTGATGGTAGGTTTTGGAATGACGAATGTGTAAAGTATTGTCAAAATTTGTGTCCCATGACTAAGATTTTCTCTTTGTATCCGATATTAGGGTCTTTAATACTGGAGTGCTACATTGTGTATAGTAAATAATGGGGACTCTTCACCTCATATATGGCAAGCTAATGATTCTTTGAAGCCATGAAATGTAGTCTATTATTGTTTTAATCCATAATCAAGTTTAGAGATACAATGTATCATATCTTTTATAAATATGTATATATCGATACAAGTAGTAATTAACTACTTATAGACTCCTTATTTAACGAGAGAGATATGTGTACCCTTACTCAGTAGTTACCAATCTATAGCTAAATATATTAGAAACCATTGAATGAAATCTAATAACAACCAAAGCTTCCAAAGGTGCTTAGTGATGAGTCTAGAAAACCAAAAACTAAATTATATTCTTCATATAACCTAAATTATGTCTTTGATTAACAACTACATCAAGATACAAATAAATTTTAATATTTTTTCCCCTTCCATTAACATAACTTTAACATATATTTCTCTTTCAAAATCTACATTAAATCAGATATACAATGCTCATCATAGTTCTAAAACTGTCACAAAGTAGTATTAATACTAAAACCAAAAAGATAATGCAGTATGAACTATATTACTCCATGGATTATTATCCCATAACCAAAAATCTTCATAAATAACAACAATAGCCAATATAACCCATCATTCTATATGTACTTATCATCCATAACACAAATCTAAACTCAAATAAAAAAGTGATGCTTAAATTCAGAAATTTTACTATTCACTCATTCCAAAATGTGCCAATGACCAACATTATGCAATAAACTAGCTTTCAACAATCCATTTACAAACATGCTCCTTTCCCTGTAAACATGCAATAGCATAGCTTTCAACGATTTATTCACCAGGATGTTCCTTACCCTATAGACATGATAAAAGAAAATATGATTCAAACTGAAAGAGTGTAACTCTTACCTTAATGTAAGGTAATAATAAAACATAAGAGAGTGAGGTGAGTAGCGTAATGTAATATATATTAAAATAATAATAAAACGAGAAGACAATGAGCTCAGTTGCAACAATGTCGACGATAAAACTAGAAGCCAACAGTGGGCTTAGTAGCGCGTAATGTAATGTATATTAAAATAATAATAATAAATGGAGACAATGGGCTCAATAGCAACAATGTCAGCGCCAATATCCAACTGAATGTGGAGGACACTTGGGGACCTCTCTTTGTTACAACGTTGAAAACTTTATCAACTCTTTCTTTCTATTATTTTCTTTTTAATTTCAAATTCTATGAAACAACCTTCCAAGATTAAATTGTTTGTTGAATCTACTTTATATTTATGTAAGTTTTTTTATTTTTATTTTTTAATTTTGAATTCTATGAAACAACCTTCCATGATTAAATTGTTTGTTGAATTACTTTATATCTATGTAATTTTTTCGAATTTTTATTATGGTTATTTATTTTTAATATTTTTTCTCTAAAACTTATATATAAATGTTGTCAATTAAAATAGATCGAAAGAAGAATTTATATTTACAAATTAGTAATAATAATAATAATAATTAGAAAAAATCATGGTGTTTGCATGGATTGTGTTAATGGATTTGGTATGCTTGTGTACCCCTTTGGCATCATTATTCCCTCAGAGTACCTCATCCATATTCTATAATGATGACTTTGCTTGGCCAGAGTGTTATCGCATGATTGAAGTTTACGTTGGTTGGCGAGGAGAAAAGCAGAGGTTAATTCATCATCCAGGGTAGCACCCCATCACATGATGCCAGGAATATGCAAAGGATCTTAGACAGGAGGAGAGTATTATGATTTGGGGTGGTGGAGAATTAGACATTTCTATAACTCCAGAGCCTAGAATTGTAATTATCGACGATCGTTTGTGGACAATGTTCTCTTCAGAAGCAAAGTGGGAAGGAAGTCGAGCTAGTATCATGGAAAATAGGAGGTCTGGAGTACACATTGGAGTTGAGATCTACAAGATGAAGAGAAGGATGCTCTGGTTAAACTGGTCAATTTGCTCCAAATTTTCATGAAAAATGCCTCTTCTCAATGGAAAATTGGAATGGATCTGCTCATTCAACAGAGATAAGGAATCCATCAATTACAGGATGAAGTCGATGCAATTCGCTTGGAGGTGGTGGATAAGTTGTCCAAGCCTCTCTCTATGTCTCATCAACTTCCAGTCCAACAATATCTAACACTGCTTCATCTCCTACTCCACCCAAGAAGATTCTAGATCTAAATTTGCCACCAAACTCCTTAGAGGAATCTCATAATGGACCTAAATTAGTTAATTCTTAATTTGTATGCTTTGTGTTAGTATTTTGATACTTGGTATTTTATATAGATTGTATATTATACGTTTTAGTAGTTTTGAGTCGATTTCAGGGACTATGGGTTGGTCTATTTTAGAATGTGATAAGCATCATCCTGATTTTGAAGTTTTACAGGCTTATTTTGGACTCTGTAAAGACTCTCTCTGTGGATAGAACACATATTTTTTGAATATAATTTCTACTAGTTTTATTATATATACAGGGAAAATATGCTTGATCAATTCATTCTCTGGCCGACTTTCAAAGGAGGTTGAACAATATCTATCAGAAAAATATTAGAGTTGTTCAAAGATAAGTCTTCCCTCCTTTAAGGGTGCATACCAGTACTAGAAAGAAAAAACACTACCTACCATTTGATTCAAGTACCATTATGTGAAAATAACAAAAGAAAAAATCAAGCATTGGGACCTAGAATATCCATTGCTAGTCCAAAGATTTAGAATCAAAATTCACATGGATGTAGATTGGAGGAGTGGCTCCTTCCCAAGGATCCCCAAATGCCCCCTCTTCTTTCTTGACAAAATTTCATTCCTCCCCATGGTCCTCACTCCCTATCATTGATCCCCAAATGAAATTAATCAATGCTTCATATTTTTGGTCCTTCTAATCTAGTTTGTTCAAAATTTCCTACTTCTGAGTGCCCTTCTCCTCCACAACCTTTTCTATGAATGTTTTTTTTCTAGTATAGTTCCACCATTTTCAAATATTTGGTCTCATGACTTCTAGAGAAGTCTGTAAGTTTGGAATCCAATCTAGGACCTCTCCATCAATGTTCTCCATAAAGGTTTTCCCTTGTTTTTCTTTAACTAGGTTCTTAATGAAATCCAACTCTTTCTTCACATGGCTTGCAAATATGTTATGGTACCCTCCACAACTACTATAGCCTCCCCCTATCCCTTGACATTCGGTTCCTTATTTAGTACCTTAGAAATCTTGCATTTATTATGCCTGCCTCTTCTTAACCTAGGAGCCAGGCCTATAATATCTACCTCTCCTTCCTCCTTACCTACCATCTATTCTATCTAGTATTATAATTGTTATCCAAAACTTCCCACCTCCCAAATGTGAAGTCACTCCATAGAGTAGAAGTTTTCCCGACAAAACAGTCTCCCAATAGATTGTATGTCGTAAGGTCCTTCCTAAAATCTATCTTCCTTTAGAACATTCTATCCCCCCAAAGATAACCTCTTCTCTCTTGTAATATAACCAACAATACTTCAGACAATCCTTGTATCAAGTTTATTTAATCATGGTCCACTTCCTTCCATAATTTGCAACATGATTGAATTTACTTTGATCTGAAATGAAAACCAATATTTAGGACAAGGGAAACAAGCCATAATGGCTAGAGGATTTCCCCCACAATCCTCATATACCTCCACATAGTTGATTTAGGATTCATGCGGTATTTAATATCCATTAGGAGGACAAGTGACAAACTCTATTCCTCACTTCCCAAATACCTTTTAAGGGGATTTGATATCTAATATTTTTAAAACTTATAAATTTTACAATTTTCATTTCTAAAAACCAATAGAATGTGTGAAACTTGTTCATGGGTTGCCAATTTCCATTTGAAAATTGTAATTTTTTTCTTACTTAATAGTTCAATATGTAACCAATTTAAAGGTAAGTGTAATGAAAAACAATACTTATTCTAAAAACATAATTAACTTTTGGACCAACTTGCTACAATTGTTTGATGGCAAGATGGAAAACTCAAATATCCATAGGGATGGGTGGTAGTACCTCCTTTGCAAAGTGTTTCCTTTCCTATTGTATATGTGTGTTGTATAAGTGTGAATATGTTCTTCATTTATCTATGTTTAGTTTTGTACTCAACTCTACTATTGAGAATGATATATTTGAGTTTTTTTTTGTTTTTTAATAATATGAAACAAAAAAAAAACTCCATATATTCTTATTTCTTCCTCCCTCTATCTCCCCATTTGATCCAATTCTAATGAAACTAACTTGGGAACCCTCAAGTCAACCTTGCAAGTATAGGTAATTGAAAATAGTTGTCTTATTTTCTTTTTCCTTTCATTGTTTCAATCTATTGCAGATATGAGTAGAGTTTGCTTATATTTTTTCCATGTTCTATGTTTGGTTCAAAAGATAAATATATAATGGTTTTCGTGATGTTGTAACAATTTGAACCCATAATTCTATGTAGTAACAATTTGATTATTTCAACATATTCTAAACACCGTTATCTCAACTCATCTAACAGGAATTGAAATCAAATAACATGATTGTTATTTGGTAGTTTGACGGCCTAACATGAATAGAAGGAGAAACTCGATGATGGTGAGTTTGAGCACTACAAACAACAACATTCCCTCTCATATTATGGCCTTATCACACTCATCTCATATTTTCAAGGCCAAGGTCTTCTTGTTATAATTGCCAATGTGGAAAAAAACAATTATAGATATAAATAATAAAACGTGAGAACCAAGAAAAAACACAATAGCATTCACATAGATTAAGACACAGTCATTTACGTAGTAAAACCCTCAGGGTGAGGGAAACATCCATGGGACAATGGAAATGGAATTATGTCTGAATAACAGGAGATTAAAACAACTAGTAAACTGGAGGGGGATTGAAGCCCCTTTCTCACTGAATGCCTCTGAGGCATTCACATTTATACAATTCTCTCCACAGTTACATGAAACTGACTGAATTAATTGCATCCTTAACTTGGGTTGATTAGCCTCAACTTAAACCTAAATAATAGGGATCTACAAGATGCCAATATCCAATAGAATTGGAAATTGGTTGTCACTGTTTCAACAATCTCCACCTTCACAAAAATTTACTCGATACCATGCCATTATCCATTCATCACCTTCTTGCAAGCTAAATATAGGTGATACTAGTGCTTCCAAAACAAAGCACCCATTTCACTACTCCAACTAGATTTGTCATGTGACTACTGAAAACACCAACTGCACGTGAAATATCTCATCCTTTCATCGCAATCATCAATCTTTCTACTAGCACACTATACATGAGACATATAACCCTTTTCTTCTTCATCACTTGGACATAAACCTGAAGAAATCTTATAATGGAAAGCCAAAAAAGATTTTACTAATTTCACATCATTCATACTGAATTTCCTGAGTATTGTTACCATGTACTCAAGTTGTGATAACCCAAAACTTACCATCAATCCCGTCTCTGTGTATTTACATGCCCAAGATTGTTTTATTACTCCCAAATATTTCATCTCGATCGTCCAAGTCAACTGAGCCAACCTATTGATCTTCACCATGCGTGTGCTTGCTACAAGCATATTTTCAACACTCTAAAACACCAAGATAGTGAATACCATAAACACAATGGTTATTCCCACTTCTTGTAAAACTTGGTTCACCATGAAGGAATCAAACATCTTGTACAAACTTTCCTGCTCAAGTTTCAGGCCATACAAAAAATTACTTGATCTTTGCAAACAACTCTTCTGTTGCAATCCTGAGCACCTTAAGTGCTCCACCTCGAACACTATATTCAAGACCTTCGCCAAAAAACTGACGAAGCCAACCAAGCAATCTCGACACTATCTCACCTCCAGGCACTTTTCAATGGAGTCTTTGTGCTCCATTTTAACATGAACAACCCCTTGACAAAAACAGGCCAAGCCGGCCAAGTAAGCATTTACCTCTCAGCTCCAACCCCATTTACAATGGAGTTACAATACTCCATCTCGACATAAACATTCCCTTGACCAAATCTGGCCTATTTACATTGGAGTTTCACCTATCTTTTGAATAGGCTTCATTACATGCAATATCAAGGACACCAAACCACAGGAAATCAAAAACAAACATGGACACCCCCTATCACCTAGGTCTACGTCTAGACTTTTACCAACGATATACCAAGGGTAAGCATGCCTAAATGAGGTCTTATAGTCGTATTCCCAATTACATGCAAGATTACAACTCCATAAGAAAAAAAAAATTCACATGGTAATTTTACCATTACCATTGTTGGGATTTCTGCCATTTACTGGAACTTATCTCGTTTATTGCTAGACCACAATGTTTCTTTTTCCATGCCATGTCATTGATTGACTATATGCGCCAATCACCACCCATGGCCAAGAACCCCCTTTGGTGCCTCCACCTTGAACTTAACACTTGACATTTGAGGTTGAAGTAATAAACATGAAACCAAACATATGTCTGGATAAACCTTTAATTTATACTTTTATTCTCCAATTTCAATACAAAGTGTCAACATTACCAAGGTCAACACTCCTCCCTGCAACAGACTGGCCTTGAGCTTCACTATGAGGCATTCTCTGCCCTAACTCAACGACACTCCACTTGTGAATTGTTGACACACTAATGTTGGCACAAAAGTTGTTCGTCATATGCTGTGTCAACTTCAACAATAAACTCTACTCATCTGGGGAAGAAACCACTCTGAGTTCTTTCTCGCACTATTCGCCTACGCAAGGTTATGGCACTCTCCTTCTCTTCAAAAAGGATTTCATCACATTTTTCACACAAGTTATAAATCCTTCTACCAATGCGGAAAACATCAATTATATATATAAATAATAAAATGTGAGAACCAGGAAAAAACACAATAGCATTCACACAGATTAAGACACAGTCATTTACGTGGTAAAACCCTCAGGGTGAGGGAAAAATCCACGAGACAATGGAAATGGAATTATGTCTGAATAACAAGAGATTACAAAAACCAGTAGCCTAGAGTGGGCTTGAATCCCCTTGCTCACTGAATCCCTCTGAGGCATTCACATTTATACAATTCTCTCCACAATTACATGAAACTGACTGAATTAATTGCATCCTTAACTTGGACTGATTAGCCTCAACTGAAATCTAAATAATAGGGATCTACAAGATGCCAATATCCAACAGAGTTGGAAATTGGTTGTCACCGTTTCAACATTTCTACCAATGATCGTGTCCCACTCTCACGTACAATGTCACTCAGTTCATAATATTTTAATTTTTTTATTAATTCATAATATAATGAAATCATAAAGGAATATCATTGTAGTTAATTTTATTGAAGATTTGGTTAGTTTTTATTAATGTTATTCAAAATTTTATTAGTTTCATGTTAGTATGTATAAAGTTAAGCAGAGGATGGGGAATGGACATTCAAACGTGCAGATCATTAACTTAGAAAGCAATGAGATTGGAAACAAATCCTTCAAAAGATAAGAGTCAATAAAATATTTTCCTTTGCATCAATAGAAGCTAAGTGATGTGCATTATGAGCTTAGGGTGAAAAATTATAATGTGTATTTTACACATAACACTAGATTGAATCGATTTACACAAGTGTATTTTACAATTTTTTTTTTTTTTTAATTTAGCAATTTTATTTATAAAAATACAAAATACATAGGATTGGTAAAGGTTTAATGGACCTCTGCTATGGTCTTGAATATGAAACATGGGAGTATGAAGAAACTATGTGGGAGGAATATCCATAATATTTTGTCAATTTTGAAGAAAATAGAAGTTGAAGATGGAAGATTCCATTTTTGGTCAGCTAGATATCTGGAACCACATCTCCAATTCTTGGGCACCTACGTTGATATCCTAATAAAATATTGGTCCAGCCTAATGGAATAAATATAGTTAAGAGGGAACATTCCTTTTGTCATTAGGTTGATAAGAATGAGAGGTTATGGTTTGGACTATTGTTGGAGAGTAGAAGTTGCATATTTTTGCTTTATTTTCTCAATATTGTGATGTAAAATTGTATATGTATTTCGGCATGGTGTTTTGCATCGAGGAATATGCACAATTGTAGGGGGGGGGGGGAATGTAACATCGCCACTATAATCCATAATTAAATTAATGTATAATGTATAAATGAATGTAGCTATGGCCAAGCGATGTAATATGTGAAATGTATTTTCTAATTTTAATAAATATAATTGGATACTACCTGCTGGGAATATGGACAAAGATTGGGGATGAGTTTTATACAAGAGAAGAGAGTTTATAAGAGGGTTCCAAGGGGGGGAATTAATTATGGGTATTACTTCAACCCATTTTTCTTGAATTTTATTATCATTGGGGATAAATTCTATTTGTTTGTTTGAGTGTATGAGAGCCCAATCATTAAACTCGTGTAAGAGGGTGGGTGTGAGAGTCACAACCCATAGTTATTGCAAGCATGGGGCTAAAGAATAATAAAAATTGGGAAAACTGATCAATCAAATGTCTTGGGAAAAATAGAGGAAATTTGTATGGGGTAATTAGGCATATTTACACATTCAATTTTTGCACGAACAAAAAGAAAGGAGAAGGTAAAAAGAGCACCAAAGCTAGAGCAAGAAGGAGGGGTGAATTCATGAGCATGTTGGAGCATATCTGGAGTGTTTTGGAGCTAGAAATTGAGGAACCAGGTTTCCAAGACTAAAGAGTGAACTCTTGAGTGATTTTCACTGTAATAGCAGGTGTTGTTGTTGGTTGTTGTGTAATAACCCCAATCGTTATGACTCCAAGCGAAGCGAAAAGTGAAATTTTTTTTTTTAGGAAGGAAGGCAACGACGACAACAGTTAAACCACACCACCTGAAAATGAACACCACACACACAGATCAGGCAATAGGAAACAATGACTCTATACACTAGCACATCGAGCAACTGGGTAAAATATGCATAAATCAAAAGAAAGAAATGACTACCCAACTGACTCAAACACGACAACGCCTACAAGATAAGGACAACATCCACAATCCCGACACAAAGGCCTCAACGAATAGTAAATAGAACCTCTATGGTGCGCAAACCCAAATGCATTAAGGCGTTACAACCCAAGCACCAACAACAACTATAACAAGAAAACGCCTGCATCAGGAAGCACAAGACGATGACCAGGTTATCATTCGCATCTATTAGTCAGGGAACACAATGATCATTCCCCTCATCAGGGCACGCAATGATCCCCTCATTAGATACCCTATGTGACAATCCCCCTTTTAAAACAGTAAGTGTCATATAACCGACCTAATTATTTTGTTACGTTAAACACATTACACTTGTTGGGAAACATCATCAACGCATCACTCACAAGTATAAACAAACAATAATAATGCATAATGATTATATGTCAGCAGAAGTCCATGAGCCATGGAATCTATACATTAACCAAGTGTAAAATCAATCATCCGTCAAGTTAAGTTCATTGCGCAAGAAGACAAAATTACTACACAATTATTTAATACAACATAATCTAGTTGCACGCAATAACACTAACCATTTACTAGTCATAAATCAAGTTAATGTGCGACACCAATAAGCTACACTCAATCATTCATCATTCATAAATATGTATTGGTGCAATAGAACCGATAAACAACAATCATTCTATTCTACATGCGCAACCAATATAATGACTCAACCGGTCACCAATGTGCTAAATTCATGGTGATCGAGAATAATACCAAAAACATCTATTAACGACATAATTCAAGCATAATAATCCACTTATTAACCTTCAAGGCACAACAATTTCTTCTTAACTACTAGAACCTTTAAGGGTCTTCGATTTTCATGCAGTGCATCTTTTTCAATGAAAATGAAAGTTCACTTTTGATCCAAGAACTAAGAATCCATTCCACACACTTTAGACATAATTAATTCTAAAATAGAATAAAATTTTAATTTACAATGATTCTAAAATAAAATTTCTAGAAAAAATAAAATTCTAAAACAATATCAGAAAGAAACAACTAAACTGGGTAACATTCCACCGAATTAAAATTTCTAGTTGTATCTGTGTCGAACAACAAAGTGAATTGCAATAGTGAGACAGTAGGGGCTATCTGGAAACATTAACAACACAAAAGTTTGAAATAAAACAGAGATTTGTGCACTCGTCAAGTCTAAGAGAGGGAAGCCCAAAGCCAAGTGTCAGCGTCGTCAAGGGTTGTGGGACAGGCGTAAGGTGAGACTCAGAATCTGTGCCAGGTCATACTTCCTGAGCTCGAGGGATGAAGTGAAATCATTGGGACCCCGCCTTAGATGGGCATAGCGCAGAGATAAACAAGAAACATTGAGATGATTGTGGGAAGGCCACAGAGGTAGTTTACAGAATGGCAGGGAAGGTTTTGTGTGAAGGATGCACGGGTAGTCTAAATAAATGCAGAGAAATAATTGTGTGAAGGATGCACAGGTAGTCTAAATAAAATGCAGAAAAAAATTGTGTAAAGGACGCATAGGTAGTCTAAAAACATAGAGAAATAATTGTGTGAAGGACGCTCAGGCGTGAGGATAACAAATGTTGAGCACAAGTGTAAAACACAGAGAAACCTATTGTCTATCCAACACACAGAGATAGTGCGGTTGACCCAAAAACTGAGATAAAAATATGGCATTTGCTCAGTTAAAAACATCGTTTTTGTCTATTAATGAAAAACAAAATCGTGAAGTAAAAAAAACATTCAAAAAAAAGGAGATAACAATGATATCACTGTCTGTAATTTTTTGTCGTTCAATAAATTCATTGGTTGTTTTATTTCTCTGCATAATCATTGTCTAAAACGATGGCATGATATCTCATTTTTCAAATCGCAGAGATATTGTGATATGTTTGTCTGTTCAGAACGCGGAGGTATGTTGTCCATTAATTATTTCACTAAACAATATCTTGCTAAAACATATAGCAGTACCATAAATCAAGGAGCGTTGTACAGTATACAGCTATGCTAAAATGGTTGCCATCAATATATCTGGACCTAATATTAAAATCGCTATCTATCGTTGTATAACTAATTTGTTGTAAAATACTATTGGTAAATAGTTGTTGTGTACCATATTGGTAATATTAGTTGTACAAACAATATAGTAAATATAACTATAATAATTTGCTGTGTAATATAACAAATTAGCGAAACAATTATAACTATACCAAATTACATCGTTTAGTTTCTCTATTCATAGAACTTGCATCTAAATGATTTGTTGTGTAAAGACTTGGGAAAATGATTTAGATAAGTAAAACGAGCGCCAAAGAAACGTCACCGCTATGTAATAAATTGGTTAATAACTAAGGCAAATTCTATGTAAACAAAAACGAAAGCAATGCCAAGTGAAACAGATTAGATGTCAAGTAAATTGCAGAAGGGAAGGGCCATGAAAGTCATAAAGAAAAATCTGGGTAATGAGCCACAAGAATTAAGTGGATCTGTTGTGTAAAGGTTGAGTAAGGACTTCAAAAACTCAAAGATAATCCATCACAAGAAAATGCAGAAGAATCAACGACCAGAAATGCAGAAGTAAACAATCACAAGAAAGCGCAGAAATGTGGCATTCAATTCTCAGGGGTTTATCCAAGATTCAACAATTAAAACGCAGAGAAAATCGAATTTTTAATCAACCGGATGCAGAGATAAGTAAGGTAAATGGCTAAGCAAAAATATCCTTTGCTCATCATCCATGCACAGAAAAGCAGGGCATTGGGATCTATAGGTCTATTAACACTGAAGTGACGATCGTCGATCCGACTCCTGGCCGACTACTCAGGTGTGGACTGATGATCTAGAGATGAGGACGAAGTAAAAATCACAACTCTTCACAACAAATCCATAAAACCAAAACGACAGTCACAACATTCAAGGATCGATTGCCAAGGGAATCAAGTTAAGAAGCGAGATTAAGGCTATGGGGAATTTAAGTTCTCGATTAAAATGCTAAGTCAAACACTTTCTTTAAACAATTAAAAGTACAGAAATTAAAACATAGGATCAATAGTAATCTACCATGCAGAATAAAATCATGTGTATCATAGCCCAAGGTGACAACTCTGATTCGTTGTCTCGTGCGCTCCATGCAGCTCCCACTTGTCAATCGATGAGACTTCACCGATACCTCACAACCAACGCTAGGGGTAATATTCTTCCCCCTTATCCCCCCAAGACACAAAGGGGCCACGCACACTAAACCAAAGAACAACTAGCTCCTAGCTCGCCTCGCAAGACCAAGCTACCACTCCTCATCGAGCTAGGTATCCCAACTCCCACAAGATAAGTCAGTCAAGTCTAAAATTCTGCAATGTAACATTATGCATCCTAGAAGAGGTCCATCCTCCTCCTCCTCCCTCCTTTATATAGATTTTCTAAGTCATTTCTTTCCCAATTTCCCATTTAATTTATTGTTCAAAAATTTAATTCAGAAAAATCCTCCCTATACATGTGTCACCCATCCCCTTCGTTGCACCAGAAATAAATTTCATTAATTATTTAATTACTCATATTTCCCTCACCCACCCAAAAACATTCCTAGAATCGCTCCTAGGTGTCCCCATATTCCCTTACACATTTTAATGACTTACCCCCTTACTAATTTACTAGTTGAATTCAATTTAGAAAGTTCTTAAAGGCAAGGTTCCTTACTAAGTTAGTCATTTTGTTTTTTCCTTAAGTTTCCCTTTCTCTTTATGTTTCCCCCTTTTTTCTTTAGTTTTCTAATTCTTTTAAATTTTCCTCTTTCCCTTTTTATCTAAAACTCAAATTAGCAAGTGTAGGGAATTACCTTTTTCCCCTTTTTCTTTTTAATTAATAAATTTTTAATTAGCAAAAGTAACAAAAAAAAAAATCTTTTTTTGTTAAAAAGTAATCCCCCAAAGTAATTTGATTTTTATAAATCAATTGAATGGCTTACCCCCTTCTCGTCACATGTTTAATGATGATTATTAGTATTATTTTATTATTTTTTATTATTGTTGTTTTTTCTACCACAAGTATCACTTAGACCTAAATTTTATTTTCCTAGGCTAGGCGACATTTTATTAGGGATTTTTTTTTTAAATCTTTCTTATCACATTATTCATTCTGAGGCCATCTAGGTTTATTCACTTATTAGTTAACAACGCGACGTGCCCTTCAAGATGCATTAGGTTCTCCAAGGGTGTCAGTGGCCTCATTTTGTTTCCCTTGCACGACGTTCCCTTCAAGAAGCACTACGTGCTCCAATGGTGCCACTCGCCTCATTCTATTTTTCTTGCGCAACAAGCCCTTCAAGACTCACTACATGCTCCAAGGGTTCCACTTGCCTCATTCTATTTTTATTTCACGATGTTCCCTTCAGGACACACTACATGCTCCAAGGGTTCCACTCGCCTCTTGACTGACTTAGTAGACATCAAAAACCCCTGGAGTCAATACTCCGCCAGTTGATCTTGTGGGATACTAAGGGCCTCTAAGGAATAAGGCCCCTTCCTTATTGTGTGCCCCTTATAATCATCGTGAGTGACTGTCGTAGTCTACCCTCACGACATCATGGGTCTTCTCGAACTAGGTAATCATTAACCTATAGTTCGAGCCACAACAGGAGTGCTAGTAGGTTGTGGCAGGGTTGTTGTCCATACCTCTCCCTCAAAGTCTTTGGTTGTCGTGTCTGACCCCTCTACTCCACATGTGAGTCTCGTCAGCAAGCTATCGTTAGCTTGCATCATCAACGAATCATGTCATAAATAAAATCAATCATCATAACATCTAATAAGATGTTCATATATCATATCAACAACAATCAAATCCCAATAGTCGACTCCCTGACTCGATCTGGAGTCCAAGGGGTTTCATCGATGCCTCTGCATCCTCGAGGTCCAAAATCCTACACACTCAGGAGAACCGAGTCAATAACACCTATCTATGTTAATACAAAAAATAGCATATCATCACATCCATAATACCTCATAATCATAATCAAACGGCCAATAGTATAATAATCTGGATCACTTGCAAGAAAGTATCCTCAAAGAATAAGTTCTCTCAATGCGCACAAGAGCATGATGTTACATGTTGGTAGTTTTCTTGGCGGTGAGTTCACTTTATTTCCAAGAAGAGATATTCCTAGTTACCTAAGCTAGAGAGACACTGATAAATGAATGTGATTCCCAATGGAATGAGAGAAGTGAAGGGGTACATTACTTGGGTTGGCTAGGTCAATAGGAAGATATATGGAAGAAATCTAGGATAGTTGTAGGAGAATACCAATGGATTGTGTGATAGTGAGTTGTGAGTGGACTGTGAGAGGCACCCTTGTCTTGTGGATTCCTAGCCCCATCTCAGGGGTGAATTGTTGTTGAGTTTTGAAACAACATGTCTACGGTTGGGTGGAAAATCCTTCCCAAGCAACTGGTTGCACAAGTATTTTAAAATATAAGTGGTTATTTAATTTCCGAGTTATTTCATGATCTTAATTGTTGTTATTAACTCTATATATATGAATGTTTATTTTCTATCGTGAATGAGTTTACCATTTTCATTCATTCTCATTTAGTATGTTTTAGTTGCATGTCATTATGGGTATCAGAATCTGGTGAAAATTGTGAATAAATCATAGTTGGTAAGCTACATGAAACATGTTAGTAAGAAAGTTTTATTTTCATGTGTATTTTGTGTAGCAATGTTTCCCGGTTAAGATGGTGAGTGTTACAGTCCTTGAACAATATAAATTCCAACATATTAAACCTACGCAATATTGACTCAACATATTTTCTCTGATTCAACCAAAGTTTCATGTTTTATCTATCTCTTTTAATTTCCATGCCCAAAATAAAGTTTGCAGCGCCAAGATATGTCATGTAAATTTAGAGGACATTTGAGTTTTCACATATTGGAAAATTTCCTTGGTGTTTCCTATCAACAACATATCATCCACATACAAGACCAAATAAATAAGATGATAACCTACTAATTTGAAATACACACAGTGATTGGCTTTGCTCCTTGTGAATCCAAGTCCCAATATATAAGTATAAATTTTTTTATACTACATCATTGGTGATTGTTTAAACCCATACAAGGACTTTTTAAGCATGCATAGTAGCTCCTTATTTCCCTTCACTGCAAATCCTTCTAGTTGCTTCATGTATAATTCTTCTTTCAGATCTCCAAGTAGGAATGTTTTCTTCACATCCATATATTCTACTTCAAAATCAAAAGTAGTAGTAATAGATAAAATAAATCTAATAGAATTTAACTTGGTAACAGGAGAAAAATCTTCATCAAATTCAATTCCCTCTACCCGGGAATAACATTTTTCTATTAATCAATCTTTGTATTTCTCCACTTTTCCTTCTACATTCAAATTCTTCTTAAACACCCATTTGTTTTCAATGGTATTTCTTTTAGTTGGAAAATCCACTAGATCCCAAGCCTCATTCTTGTACAAGGCTAATATTTCTTCAACCATGGACTTTTTCCAAAGTTCCATCCTCTAAATCCACTACCTCCATAACAATTCTAGGAGAATCATCAGTAACAAACAAAGAAAAATTTGAAATGAAATCAGGTGGACTATACCTTTCTAGTTTCCTTCTTTCTCGAACCGATCTCCTCAATATTGGAATATGAGGCTCTTTTTATTTTGATTCATATTCTTCTGTATATTCTGATTCATTATCCTTCAATTCAAACTCTATTTTCTCTGGTTATTCCTCCCTTGGTAGGAATTCTTGTTTGACAATATCTTTTATTTCTCTAAATATCACATCTTGACTATACACTACCTTCTTAGTTTTTGGGTTCCATAACTTATAAAATTTTATACCATCTTTATAGACAATAAAGATACACTTTTCATCCCTTTTATCGATCTTACTCTTGTTTGCCTTCAGAACATGTACATAATCATCACAGCTAAACACCCTGAGATTTGTAAGAGAGGATTTATTTCCAGTCTATACCTCAAGTGGAGTCTTGTCATCCAATAGTGATGAAGGTGATCAATTTACTAAGTAACATGTAGTATCCATTGCCTCTTCCTAGAATTCATGTCCTAACCTAACACCATTGAGCATGTTCCTTTATTTTTCCATCAGTTTCATGTTCATCCTTTCTATAACACCATTTTTATGAGGTGTGTATGGAGTAGTCTTGTTCCTTTCTATGCCACATTTTTTACATAATTCCTCGAATTCATTCCCACATAATTCTCCACCATTATCCATCCTCAACACCTTAATTTTCTTCTCTTTTTAATTTTCCACAAGATCCTTGAACTCTTTAAATTTGTCAAAGACTTCAGATTTAATCCTGAGGAAATAAGTCCATGTATTCATTGATAATTTATCTATGAATGAGACATAGTATGCATATATACCCATGATGGAACTGACATGGGTCCAAACACATCACCATGTACCAATTGTAATACTCCCCCCACCCTCATATCACTAGAGAGGAATATTACTCGATTTTGCTTCCCATATAAGCAATGTTCATAGAAATCAAAATCCAGAGATTAATTGGACATACCTTCAACCATACCCTTACCATGTAGTACTCAAAGTTCCTTCTCTCTGATATGTCCTAGTCTTTGATTCCACAACATAGTCTTTTCTCCAGAGACTGTAGGAGTTTTTCCTTCTTCAACTCCAATCTCAAGAACAATAGAACTATTGCACTGATCGCTAATATTTACTCTCAATATGTTATATAGGTTTCCAATAGGAAATATCCCCAACAACAACACTTCTCCTCGAACCATCCTGCAAGTTTCTTTTTCAAATACTATTTTTACACCTACATCGTCCATGTTACTTACATAAATAAAAACATTGGCCAATCTTGGGATGTGCAGAAAACCATGGTGTGTTATATTCCTACCATCAATGAGATTCAAATTGACTTTCATTGTCTTATGATTTTCATTGTCGATTCATCTCGTAGAAAAACATCGCCACAATTATACCTTTCACACTCACAAAACCACTCCTTGTGAGGATTCATATGAAAGGATGCACCTGAGTCGACCAACCATGCCTCATGATTTATGTGTATGCTTGAATAATCCAAGTACACATCCCCTCCTTCATCTGTGAATGTTTTTTCTTCTATAGAAGGAGCATCATCAAATCCCTTCCCTCTCTCGACATTTTTGGATCTATAGTGTTTCTTGTAATGCCCTTCTTTTCCACATCTCCAGCATACCTTTACGAATTTTCTAGGAGATTTAGATCTTCCTCTATATTTAGATCTACCACTTGAGGAATTATTTTTATTTCTTTCCTGGGAGTGTCCTCTTACAAATAAGACATATTTGTTATGTCCTTCCATGTTTTTCCACCTCATCTCCTTTGATAACAAGGATGAAAGGACATCATCGAAGCTTAAAGTAGTTTCATTATTTCCTATGGCTACAACCAGTATATCCTACGAGTCTGGTAAAGAGCACAATAAAAATATACACTTATATTCATCATAAATATTAATATCAATAGACAATAACTGACTTACCATGGTATTGATGCCATTCATATGTCTGTCACTGAGTCTGCATATTTCATCCTCAGGTTGTACAACTTCTTCTGTAGGAACAATTTGTTTACTAGGGACTTAGACTAATACTAAATTATCTCATAATTCCTTGGTTGCAGCTTCCCCTGACACATTCAGTAATAATGAATATGAGAGACACAACCAGATTGTGCTCTTTTCCTTCCAATCCAACTTTTTCCAGTCTCCTATTGACATTACCATAGGTGAAATTCCTGGATCCACAATGATCCATTGATTTTTGTCTACCAAAAGATCTTCCATATTGAGCTTCCACAGATCAAAACTTTTCCCATTAAATTTTTTGATCTTTTTTTTTAATTGTTCGCCATTTCTTTTCACCACAAGAATCAATACTGTAGAGCTCCCACTGTAACAAGGTTTATCACACAAACCGAGAAAAATGACAACATGTTTAGAGCCGCACATCTAATTATTATTCATCATCATACAACTTCATTGTTTACAATGCAATATATATAAGATCCTGTGACATCCAAAACACTTAATCCATTGACTTGGATTAGACTACAACCCTAATTCCTTATCCAGAATTAGAAAACCATGGGTTGAAATACCATGCACCACCAAACCGCCAAAGGAGAAAAAACCACCCAAACAATTTGTGAATAAACCCCCTAAAAACATTTCTCATAGGATCCACCCCCGAGACTCTTAATAAGGGGACCTACAATAAGGAAAAGAATATAACACATACCCAACAAGTTTCCTCTACAATATATTGGGTGTGTTATTATTTTGAACAATCAACTCAAAATTTCATAGCCATAGTATAGTTACTCTAGGTATAATAGAGATTTCTGAATGATTATCATTTAGAGAGAATTAAATTTATTATTGATTTATTTTTAGTTAAGTTGAATAAAATATTATATTGGATAGAGATATGTTGATTTCATGGATAATATATTTTACATTAGAGGCTAAAAAATCCATATCTTCTCTCATTGCAACAACATAATGCAACAAGCAAATGTGTGTTATCTCTTTGCTTCTCTTCGATGGAAATTTTTATTTGTTGATTGTATTCACATGCATCGTTTCATGACTTAACATAGCACTAAATTTGACTATATGGATACTCCAACTCAAAGTCATTGTCCATAAACTCCTTATTGTAGAGATATCATCATTAGAAGTCGCCATGGACGAAGATGAACAAATTCGAGTCAAAGAAGAAATGAAGGAATTACATATCCATCATATTCATTATCATAATGAGGGCCAAAACTTCATTGATAGATTAATAACCACTCTTTACAAAGTGTTTGTGTTTATTATTGCATTGGGATTCATCTACCTCTTGACATCATTGTTCCTAACGATCATCGAATATTTCCATCACTACATGACTTCCAAAGCTTTGGATTCCATCAATATTCTTCTTGTTAGATTTGGGATAACTTATCGAGTTTTGGGGGTTCATCAACCAAACATAGAACATAATGGTTGAAACAAAAACAATTTTTACATTGGTGTAGATCCATATTAACTCCAAATATATCAAGTGTCAAGAGGGGTCAAATATTTTCATTTTGATCATTTAAAATGGATCTAGGCTAGTTATAATCCCACTCAACTCCATAGAATTTATGACTCACAGTTTATAGAAATATGGATATGTAAAATTATAATTTTGTTTATTAATAAGATATTTGTATTTGTATTTGTATTTGTATTTTAATCATATTTCTATATAAAGATGGTATCTATAAGATTTTTATTTATGTGTAAATTCGATATCTTTTAGTTTGTCTATATATACAACAATTTTTATATTTTATATCATATATCTTAACTCTTAATAAATCCAAAATTAAAATAAATATACATGAATAAGTAATTTTTTATTAATGTTAATGACATAAACATTATCATGTAACATCTCTAACATATTAAACTATAAAAATCACCTTTTGAAATAATAATAAAGTGTTCAAATATAATATTAAAATTCACGATTAATCTATCAAAAGATAAACATAATTTTCTCATCCCTTTTGATCCTTTAAAACTCAATTGTGGTTTGAAGCTCAAATTGGAGAACCTGATTGCACACACAAAATCTATATATTTTTATTAATCATCAAGAACATATTTATACAAGGAGTTTTTCTCAGTAGCATAACAAACTCATGAGGAAATCTCTCAACCACACACACATAAATAGAATCTGATGGTTGGAGAATATCTCTCACAACTAACAAGATCTAACAAATCCAAGCTAATATCTGTAAGCATTATTTCTAACACCCTCCCTTAATGCTTACATCACAAATAAAAATATTGAAATTACATAACAATATTTTTTGGACACAAATCTCTATCTGGTCTGGTCTTCATCATCATTTCTACCCACTCTGAAATCTCATAGACTATGCCCATTATTTCCCATTCATTCGAGCTACCACTTGATCCATTTAAGATACAATTGCTTCTGACCATCAATGATGTATTTGTAGCACTGATGATTCATGACATACCCTGAACAATAGTCTAGATATTGAATCATTCTATTGACATGCTCCCATATGTTGAAGTACATGGTTTGTCGTTGTATTCATCAATTATCTAGTTGAATATATTCAGCAGCCAATCATACAACTTGAAATGCTTTCACATTTACAAACACACAAAGATAAGCCATAATCATTGTCCGTAGAACATCAAAGGACAACAAAAACCACTAAATTATAATAGAGTGTAGACATAATCAAACCAGTCATGTGTTCTCTTGGCACTGAAGAATGTGAAGAAAAACTAACTTAAATTAAGTTACTCCATTCTATGATTAGTTCTTTATAATATAATTTTACAAATAAAATAATGTAAAGATTAATATAACTATATTCTTAAAATAAATAAATACACAAATAATAAAATGAAACTCATATCGTTGCCCTCTGGGAGATACCACCATCATTGTTGTCCCCATCAACATTGCTTCTAAGAATTCAATTTCCTATTCATTGAATTTCATGCTCACCATCTAATGCTAAAAAAACTTTATGATGGAAATATGAAATGTGTGTGTTGTTAGACTCCTCCCATTCCTCTACTAGGTCCATAGCATCAGTGAGAACATCCCTAAGGTTTTGCATCCAATTGGTCATCGATTGGCAGTTCGTCTACTTCGCAGCACCGTTCAACATGCGAACTCGGTGAAAAGAAATTTGGACGGTGATGTATCAAGCTCTGGTAAGTTGCCATTGGCTCTGAGCATCGGTGGCATCAACGACTACCTCCTCTTTAGTATATTGTAAAACAGTTGGTTCCTTATACTCACACAACACGCAATAATATCTACACATAAACAATCAAAAATTTACTACCCTCTCTACACACAGAAGCGCACTCAACAAACTATACTCTCAGAAATTCCTAGGCACTCCCGTGAGGGAGATATCCAAGAGAAACCAACTCTTTATCAAATTGAAGAACCAAATTTTACACACAAAATTTATATATTTTTATTAATCAATCAACATATATTTATATAAACATATATTTATATAAGGATATTTTCTCAACATCATAATTTATGAGAAAATCTCTCAACCACACACATATAAATAGAATCTAATAATTAAAATTGGAAAAGATCTCTCACAACTAACAAGATTAACAAATCCAAACTAAATTCTATAAGCATTAAGTCTAACATCTAAGTGTTTGAATTTGCTAACATGTTTTTATCATTACTATGACCATGTGAATGAAGTTTAAGTTTTATATTAAATAGTTTTTTTAATTATTTTGAACTTAAGTAAGATTGAACAATCAAATAACCAAAGTTTGAACACGGTAGGTATGAAATTGAATAATTGTATATGTAAGAGTGTGTATATGGTTTTGTGTGTTTATATCATGGAGGGAAGACAAATTTTTATTTGAAAATAGTTCTTGACTTTCACAAATGAATTTTGATGGCAATTGTAAAGTTATTGGTGGCAATTTTAGGTTATCTTTAACTTCCACTTTTTTTTTATTGATGTAAATTGTAATTTCTAATTGTTATATGATACTTAATAATCGTTGTACATCTTCATGGGAGTGCATTTTTTTTAAAAAGAAGAATAATCAATAAATGAATTTTGATGGCAATTGTAAAGTTATTGGTGGCAATTTTAGGTTATCTTTAACTTCCACTTTTTTTTATTGATGTAAATTGTAATTTCTAATTGTTATATGATACTTAATAATCGTTGTACATATTCATGGGAGTGCATTTTTTTAAAAAGAAGAATAATCAATAGAGGTTATTGCAAAAATATGATTATCATATCTCGGTATTTTGTTTTTCAATCAATTCAAGGTTATTAATCCATTGATCCATAATATGAGCTTCTTTCTTTTCACATTATTTTATCATTAATGAATTTGTTAATAAGGTGTATTTTAAATCGTGAGCTGAAAAATATTTTTCAAATAAAAACATCATTTACATAGCCAAAATTTTACAAGTTGGGATTTCAGCCAGTGCTATGAGGGAAGACAAAGAAATTGATACCTATAATCTTGTCACATGTTATATTAATTGATCTCACGTTATATTAATTGATCTCAACGTGAGAGATAGAGGAAAATTCCATTAGCTTTGGTCTATGCATATTCATATCTTTTGTGTTAAACATAACCATCATTAACAATTTGTATTCCCCACTTCCTTTCCAAAGTTTCTTACTTTTTTGTAGCTCCTTGTGCATTAGAGCTTGCAATTGTAAATTTGAATTCTACATGAATATGACATATGGGTAGAAACGTATCATTTTTTATATTCTTCTTATTCCAATGCTTATCTATTCCCACCAAGGTGGTGGCTAGATTATATTCTATCTATTCATTCTAGTCATGAGTTTGGTTTCTTTTGTTTCTTGTAATATAAGTACTAATAGTAAATACTATGCATAGAGGATTGGTCGTGACTAGATTATATTCTATCTATCCATTCTAGTCATGAGTGGGCTTTTGTTTCTTCTAATACAAGTACTAATAGTAAATACTATGCATAAAGGATGTAGATCGAGGGGAAGTGGTGAGTGAATAGTGGAGGTGGTTGTGTTCTAAATTGAAAAGCAAATCGTATGACATAACCTAATAAAGACGAGACGAGTCCTTCATTTCTAAGTTTGGTTTCCTACCTACAATCCTTATTTTACATGCATGGTATGAGTAAATGGAATTCATATAGTTATTAGGTAAATTTTCTATGTTGTTGTTCAAATTGTACTTTGTGTTTGTTATATATTGTTGGCACACTTGCTTATACTAAGAGGGGGGTGAATTAGTATAAGGCTATTTTTTTTTCTTTACAATATTTGTAACTTTACTAATTATAAGTTAATAATAAATGCACATACAAACATATAATTCACTGTACACAAAGATTTAATGTGGAAATCCAAATGGGAGAAAACCAAAAAAAAAATTATTTATAAAATCTTGTAGGAACCAACCTACTATTACAATGCTTGCAGGAACCAACTTGCAAGAGACACCAATCTCCTCTCTTGAGCACCAACTCAAAATTAATGCTTGCATGCACCAACCTGTAGGAGACACCAATCCCCTTGACTAAGCATCAACTTAGTTTTCCCTATAGGCACCAATCTAATGTTGGTTGTGGAGCCTGATTATCTTCCTGATTCAGAGGTCCTTGCTTTCAACCGTGTTTATACCCCATGAAGTATTTACACCCCAGAAGTATGTACACTCTTCCACGTGAGGGAGTGCAGAGGGATGGTACCCCCTCTGCGGGGTCCGGGGGGGCTATCCCCCCGGCTGGGGGGTCTAGGGGCAAGCGGGCCCCCAGCGGGGGTTCGGGGGCAGTGTCCCCCGAAGCAAAAATTGCATTGTAAAAGTATATTGTAATTTCATTGTAAATCTGGACCGTTCATTATAAGGTCGCAGATCTAACGGTAGAGATTATGTTAGGGTTTTTTTCCCTAGAAGGCAACCCTCTTTTATGAGGGAAA
>ML788760.1:158763-207179 GCA_009831015.1 Picea engelmannii | reverse complement strand
AATATTGTATTCTGAGAGAGGAGACTGTGAGAGAAAGAAGAGGAAGTTACAGCGGGTTTTGTTGTAGGTTGTATCCCTTCATTTGCTGGATAATAATAAAGGAAGGACCTGAAAATTTCTCTGGTGGATGTAGCCCACACTGGGTGAACCACGCAAATCTGTGTCTCTCTTGTATTGTGTATCTTCTGTGTTTTGTTTCTGCATTTGTTTTATTTTATTGCTCCGCGGTCCTGTTTTTCTAACATCTAAGACTGCTATATTTGTAGGAACCCACCTTTTGGAGACATCAATCCCCTTAGCTGAGCACCAACTCAGTATTGTCTATAGATACCAAATTTACTAGAAACATCAATCTCCTCAAGCTTTCAACAGTACCAGACTATTTCTTTCCTTCAAGTCTTCATCTACACAAATCTGTCACTCAGTCTCTGTTGTCACAGTTCACCATATGAAGAAGTTTATTTGTCCTTGCACCTCCTAACGACCCTTACATTATATCCCTTTAATTCTCTATCATTATCAAACCTCAGAGCCTCAGAGATCCTCTTCACAAAATCCACACTTACTCGCACTTATTACTTTTCCATATTTTCAATTCCTCACTTGAACTAGATTCGAGCATCGTTCTTTATACAAAAAATAAACCCAAATGTTTGTCTACATATCCAAATAATATTTCCATGGGGTCAACTCTAGATCCCTTTGAATCTCCTCTGCAAAAGGATCCTTCAAAGCTGGTCTTCAATTTCCTTCCTTCGCACGCCATCCATTCTTTGGATAGAGCATGAAAAATGACACTTAGCAGTCGTTGGATTTCATTAAGATTCAATTTCCACCATTTATTTATTTCATTTTCCACCAAAATAAACAATACTCCCTCAGTGATCAACAACCATGAAATCTTCCCTTGATTACATATAAGTCATTGATCTATTCTCTTATATCATATCGATACCACTTAGTCTTTAACATATAGCCACCATCCGATCAAATCTCAGATTGATCTCGACCATCGATATAGTCTTGATGGATTCAACATGGTTTTAAGTCATATCTATTTATACATCCACAACCTTCAAATTATACCCTCAAGTTCCACTGCACTCATTTTCACCTATACAACCTTTTGTGGCCTCTAGAATACACCTTCACATTCCATCACACTCATTTTTCACCTACACTTAGATGTTTAGGAATTACACCATGGGTCTACGAGACATCATAAGTCATATGATTTCTCACCCTTTCAACCGTTTGATCTGTGACACATGGAGACCTCCTAGTCCATTGAATATCTTACTCTCTAAGCCATCTAATTGACTCTTGGGACTTAGAAATTTCTTTGAAATCTTATCATGGGTCCATGGGTCTCTAATACTTAGTCTATTTTCAACATTTCACCACAGTTCCATGGGTCTGTGAGTGTGCGCTCACTTCTTCATATACTTCTAACTCTTCGCCATTTCATTATCTCGGTGATTTCTTGATACTCAATCAATTTTCGACATCTCACTGTGGGTCCGCAAGACATATCCAAACTTAGTCATTTCTTCATCTTACCGTGGGTCCATGAGACATCTCCATACTTATTCATTTCTTCATCTTACCGTGAGTCCATGATACATATCCATACTTATTCTATTTTTAACATTTCACCATAGTTCCGTAGGTATTTCTTCACATTCTCTTGATTCTCCATCATTCTTAGTATATTTGTGATGTCTTGGTACTTAGTCATTTTTTGAGATATCTAGTGTTGATGTTGCAGATGAGGTGTCTTATGCATGGACGTCTTTTTCATGTACATTGGATGATGTGGCATCAGTACGTGTCCTGACATGTGGTACTGAACATGGCGTCACCGACATAGACTTCCACTAATGTGGCATTCATTTGATTGGACACATGGTGCTAATGAGGTTTCTATCACAATGTTGACGTGGTTGGGTTGGCCCATCGAGTGTTGGACTCCAATCTATTTATCTTGGTCGTTGATCATAGAGAATCAATAACTTAGGATTTAATTGTTTTTGGGTCCATCGTTCTTCACGCAAAAAGTTAATTTCGTGTGTAGGGTTTTGTAGCTCTTCCACTCACATGCAAACAATGTAAAACTTTTTTTCATTATAAACTCTTTAAACTCAGTTTTCCCAGTGAGTGTGGGATATATATTTATGCGGAAATCTTATGCTTCACCCTGATATTCTTATTATTGGTTATACATTTTATATAGATAGGACATCGAACATGGATAATCATTTTCGTAGATCACAAACAGGAAAACATTCTTGGATTTTATTATTCTCTGTGAGATTGTAATATCCCCAATAGAACTAGGCTAGGATATTATGTTCTATGTTGTGCTTCTGAATGAATATTTTTGTCATATAGTTTTCTTACATAGGTTTTAATTCCAAAACTTGATTGATGACTTCTTACAAATAGTTTTCATGTATACTAACCATGGACATCAAACACATTGCATACACCCCAAAATGCTCATGAAATAGAAAAGATAGCAAAGGAACTTTTATTATGGATGAAATTTAGAACACAACAATAATAAGATTCTAATGGTTGATATAGAAGCTACAATACATATACAATATTCAAGCAAAACCTAGAAATGATGCTTCTAGCTTCCACTGCTCAAATGACTCTTCAGGCTGATCTTTGGCTTCTCTAAGCTCATGGTCTCAGCAAAGATATCACTCGACCCCCCCTAAACCCTCATGGTTTGGGTCCCCAAGAACCTGCGGCTCTCCTCCTGCACTATGTGGCTTTCAAATAATCCACATGGCCCCTCCTCTACCTCCCAAGACTACAAATTGTCCCCATGGAATTCCTCTATCTCATGGGTCTGAAAATGGGTGGCTTGGCTCCCAAAGACCCTCGCAGATTCCTCCTGGCTTCACGACCCTACCACGAAAAATATATCAAGCTTCCCTTAGAATCCCATGATCCCTCTTGGTATCGTGATTTCTCCAAGACCCTCACATATTCCCCAAGTGACCACAACCCTGCAAATAGTGATAAATCGACCCTCCAATCAAGAAAATGATCCTTCAAACAAGTTGTTGCACTCTAACTGAAGAAAAGTCACTAGATTAAACTCCAATGGAGATCCTGAATGAATCCCCCTCTTGTCTTCCTAAGGTAGGTGTTTCACCACCAAAACCAATCCAACAATGGAAGGGTTTTTTCAAAACCCCAACAAAAACTTTGGCTCCAAGAACACTCCAAATAAGAGATCAAATCATAATACCAAAGTGAAACACTACCCCTCCTTTTATTCTTCTTTCGAGCATTCTAGATCTTTTCCCTTTTTTACCAAATCAAACCTCACCCTTATTTCCCCTTTAAGTTTTACTTTAACATTAAAAATTAATTTTTAATGTTTAAGTAATTAAAAATTTTCCTTTTTATTTAATGTCACTTTAGAAACATGAAATATTCTAACCAAATGACACTAAATAAACCCATGTGACTCATTTTTCTCTACTGACTATAGTCTATGGGATTCGTATAAGCTACTAATTCATCCTTCGTCATGATCAAGAGGAAGGGGACACCACATAGATATCATTCCTTGATTTATTTCATTCACACAGAGCCACGTAGGGACATACTCAACTTTGTTTCCTCTATTTTTCTAGTTATGGTTCTATCCTTCGACCTGTCATTCACAGGGTCATTTTTCTAGCTTCTAGATTGATTGTTCAAAGTTTGTCTACCTTCATTTTTACAAGGAGTCGTTAGTTTAATCAACTCGGACTTCCTACCTCTCGGAATCCTGCTATATTCAGACCATTTCCCTATCAAAGTCTCTAGTCATTTGGGACTCTGACGAACCTTTGTTCTATCAGACTCTGAACGGACCCCCTGCATATAGAAATCCGACCGTCGAATCCTTACCATATCAAATCTCTCTGATACATTCGTACCCTGTTGTAGTCCAGACAATTGAGGAAGTCATCCAAAAGAGACTACATTGTGAAATATAACAAGAGCACACATGTAAGCCAACAAGAAGAGAGAATTTAGGGAAGGAATTCCATTCCAAGTTTGTATTCCATCTTTAGGTTTATTTATAAAACAGATGAATGGTTGGAGTGGTTGCACCCGCTCCAACTAATCGTTTCTTTAGTTACATTTGCCACTAGTTATGGAAATTTACTTAGCTTTATCCACTTATTATATATTATCATGTAGTCTAATCTTTAATAACATATATGTGATGACTATTAGGGCCTAAGAGGCCCCCCTCAACATCTCCCCCACAATCAAATCCTTGCTCATCCAGAGCAAGTGTGTAGATAACTGACGACCTGTTACTCTTTAGTCTTTGTCTTCAATCCGGTAGATGCTTGTGCAATCAATGAGTCTCGCAGCTTTTTTCTCCCACCCAACAATGGTCCTTTTGATCCTATTGTTGCACTTCTCTTTGGTTCCTTGGAAGTGGTGAGTGGCTCATCCTGGGCTCATCTTGCACCTACAGAACACCCTACGGTGGAGCTCCATACTTCGGCCAACCTACCATTTCTCTGCTTTTTGGCTTTGGAGGTCACAACTCATGAAGGGGATCAATCAAATCGATCGTTCTTCTATCATCATATTTTTTCTGCTCTCCATGTGTTTGTGTCTGTGAAAATATGTCTCTCACGGATTCCTTTAAGTGTTGTCGACATATTCATCATCGATGCTCTCTCTATGTGCTCTCTGTTGCTCGTTGATCTTATCTTCCTTCTACTCTTTAATTTGATTTTGTTGTTGTCTATACATGTATGGAGTCTGTAAATTAAGTTTTTGTAAAGGATTATCTACCACTCTCTTAATAGTTTTCGTGCACAAGGCTTATACCATCGACTAGGTATCAACTGAGTCAGTGAAGAACAGATCTTGTCAACTGAGTACCGCCTTACATTACAATGGTGAAGGGGATCGTCTACCTTCAAAGACTCATGTTTAACCCCATCCATGCTTTAAACATAAACTCAATTTTTGAAATGTGACAACATTATTTGTTTTGTAGTGTTTTTCGGACTAACTTATCCTTCATATAGTGCATTGTACACCAGACTCCATTATGGATGTTCTTTTTACAATCACGACTCCTTATAAAGATGAAACTTTTTGTTTTTCTAATTGTTGACTCGATACAAGAATAAGCTACCAAGAAAATGTATGTGCGAGCAGTCAAGGATGAGCGCACAATTTATCTCTTTGACTGGCTATTACTTGTCAACTTCCATTCACTAGTCGGTCGAGTCAACTTCCAATATCTCGTTTTCTTCTTGTACATTTCGAGTCGAATTTTATGAGTGCTCTGATGAATTGAGGTCGGTATCATTGCAACAACATGTAGATTATTGCGCAGGCCTCACATTTATGTGTCTTGTGTTTTCCTTTCTTCAAGGCAGGGCGATAACATGAAATGAATCTTGCACATCTACTGAAGCTCATATTTGTTTGGTGTTTTGGTTTGAGCAATAGCATTACTTCGAAGTTTAGGCCGCCATTCTTTCTCAGCATTCGTCTACAAGGTCGGTCGGTCGTCACCAGTTGAGTCAACCTCATTCGACCGAGAGTTCAGTCGGTCGATTCTCTAGTAGATCTGCATGCTACAAACAATCCACTTCATTTGTTTTCTCAAAGTAGTGTGCATGAAATGTAGGCCAACCTTACATATTTTGCTTGGCGATTACTATACCATCTACTATTATGTGATCGATAGTCGATGTCCATAACTACCAGTCGAAGTGTGAACAAGTGAAATAAAGACGTATCCTTTCGATATACTCGATTCTCTTTTGTGCCTTAATCTACAGCAATATCCTTTCGATATACTCGATTCTCGATGAAGTGCCTTAATCTACAGCAATATCCTCGCGATTACTAGAGAACTCATTACATAATATAGTAAAAATATCCCTAACCTCTCGTCGTGACTGTTAGTTTTGCCAAGAGATCAAAAAAAATAGGGTCGACGTTGTTATTCAGGGTAGTTCTTATGCCAGATGCTTTTACACATTATTCAAGTTGACTGACTATCTTTACGTCGACAGTAGAACCTATTCGGAGTGTCTACTCATTGGTCATAATTGCAGTGGAACCCTTGTCGCCTTCCAAGAAAATATTAGACATACACCACAGCGGAGGCATCTGGAATGTGCATTTTATTGTTTTGGGGACCTTGCTAACGCTTAAGCACCATTGTCGAACACAAGCGTTGGCCTGGACAAGTCTCAAATATCTCCACGACAAACATCAAAACACGCACCCAGAGTTAATACCAAGAATGAATCATATGTACCCGGAGGACATGTGAGAAATGCGTCGATGCACCCGGAGGACATGTGGGGAACTTCTTCTGTGCAAACCCGGAGACCATATGAGGATCAAGCTCGACGTGCATCGGAGATCATATGAAGATTGAGTCCAGTCTCAACTGGAACTCATGCGCAAATCAAGTTTATTCCATACCAGAACTAATGCTATGATCTTCGCCAGCCCATCGGAACAAAATTTGGGGTTAAATGACAGCGTGCAGATTAAAAAATTTCGACCAGCAATGGAGTACTGATAATTCTTTCCAAGTGAAATATCAAAGGGTTGTGTTTTAGAAATTCTTGATAGGGTTCTAATGAGATTACGTGAGGTCGAATCTGGTACTCGCCATGTCAAAACAAAATGCTCTATATGGAAAAGCTTGCATCGGTCCACTCAGATACTCTATTATACGCGATTTTATGGCGAGAAAAATTACAGTTCGATTTCTCAACAAGTAATCCTTGGTACCGCCCCATTCAAAGAATGAAGCGGAGAGTCTCTTTGTTGTATCTAATCCGAGCAAGGGAAAGACTTCATTTCCTACCCATCAATTAAATAAAACTGGAGAATCATGTTACCCAGAAAACCGGAGATCCACAGAAAATTTTGATGTTTCTCTACAACAGTCCACAATATATGGTGCAACAGTTCCTCGCAGGTATGGTACATACGGTTTTATGGAAAAAAATTCGAAGACTCAGTACAAACAAACCACCAATCGGATGAATGAGAGGAGCGATGAATCCACCAGCGATGCTTTTGATTCCCCATCATTCACTAATTGTTCTCCGAGCGACCTAGACGAGTAATCCAAAGCAATCAGCATCGACGTGTGAGAAGCATCCATCATTATTTACGAGCAAAATTCGATCCTCTTATCTCTCCATATTCTTCAGGAACTCTTTTCTTCTTTTGCATACTTCTTCAAGCTCTCACCCACCAGAAAAAGGACTGCTCCAATATCATTGTCAAACAAATCTTCTCTCTATTCAAGTCACGCGGCAACGGAACCAAATGTTGTAGTCCATGAAATTGAGGCAGACATCCAAAAGAGACTACATTGTGAAATATAACAAGATGTGAAATATAACAAGAGCACACACATAACCTAACAAGAAGAGGTAATTGAGGTAATTTAGGGAAGGAATTCCATTCCAAGTTTGTATTCCATTTTTAAGGTTATTTATACAATAGATGAATGGTTGGAGGGGGTTACACTCCCTCCAACTAATCCTTTCTTTAATTACATTTACAATTACTTATAGACATTTACTTAGCTTTATCCACTTATTATATATTATCATGTAGTCTAATGTCTAATAACATATATGTGATGACTACTTATTTACAACAGAACCAAATGTTGTAGTCCATGAAATTGAGGCACACATTCAAAAGAGACTACATTGTGAAATATAACAAGAGCACACACATAAGCTAACAAGAAGAGGTAATTTAGGGAAGGAATTTCATTCCAAGTTTGTATTCCATCTTTAGGGTTATTTATACAATAGATAAATGGTTGGAGCGGTTACACCAGCTCCAACTAATCCTTTCTTTAGTTACATTTACAACTACTTACATACATTTACTTAGCATTATCCACTTATTACATATTATCATGTAGTCTAATGTCTAATAACATATATGTGATGACTACTAGGGCCTAAGAGGCCCCCTCAAGAGACCCCAATCTATGAAAGTGCTTGAATCGGGTGCTTTGAGATAGTCCAACTAGATGAACTTTGATAGCACCTAAATCAAAGGTTAAGAAAGTCAATCTCCTCCTTTCTATGAAATCAATGACATCCTTTGACATCAATGACAACACAATTTCCAAGAAACTCCCCCTTTTTCGTGATGGAAACACGTCTCTCTTTCTACAAATATCCCCCTTTCTTTGTATTCTCCCCCTTTGACATCAATGGCAAAGGGATCCTCTCCCCCTCACATTGTACTCTTTATTCTCTAATCTAAAACCAACACCTTTATTCTCGTCTTTTTGCAACTCCCCCTGAACTTGTACTTCTCTTGGAGTACTATAGTGATTGGATGGTATAGGTACCACCCCCAATTTTCATCTGAGATACGCAAATAAATCTCTAGGAAGAGATTTTGTAAAAATATCAGCGACTTGTTCCTTTGTGCCAATATATTCCATATTGACATTTTATTCAGTGACTTTCTCTCTTAAGAAATGATACTTGATTGGAATGTGCTTTGTCTTCAAATGCATGACAGGATTCTTGGAGATACTTATTGCACTAGTATTGTCACACAATATTGATATTGGTTGATTATACTATATATGAATGTCCTTCAACATTTGTTTCATCCAAAGGACTTGTGAGAACCATGTTGTTGCAATGTATTTTGCTTCTATTGTGGATAGGTAAATTCATGATTGCTTCTTTCTGAACCAAGACACTAGATTGTTTCCCAGAAAGAATGCTCCTCCACTAGTGTTTTTTTCGTCATCCACACTATCTTCTCAATCTGCATATGTGTAAGTTATCATAGTAAAGTATTTTCCTATGGAAAACCATAAACCAAAGTTCAATGTCCCTTTCAGATATCCGAATACTATTTTTACTTCCTACACATGTGTTTCCTTTGGTGCAGTTTGAAACCTTCCAACTAGCCCTATTGCATGCATGATATCTGGTCTTAAAGTTGTTACATACAAAAGGATTCTTATCATTGATCTATACAAGGTTTGATTAGCTTCATTTGATAAATCTTCTTTACTTAGATTACAACCAATGACAATGGGTGTGTTGATAGGTTTGCAATCTTCCATTTTAAAATTCTTCAACATCTCTTTGATATATTTGTTCTGGGAAAATAATATTCATGTGTTGGTTTGAGTAATATATAGTCCTAAAAATAATGATAATTCTCCAAGCATGGACATCTCAAATTATCTTTTCATTTCTTCTACAAACTTTTGGCTCATTCTATCAACATTACTTCCAAAAATGATATCATCCACATAAACTACAATGATTAACATCTTTGTATTATCTATTTTGAAATAAATATTTCTACAGGTTGTTCCTCTTTTCAAACCTTGTTGTTGCAAGTACAAGTCTTGAATACCATGCTCTTGGAGCTTGCTTTAATCCATATAGTGCTTTCTTCAATATTCAAACATAATTTTCATCTTTTGACAATAGGAATCTTTCACTCTATTCAATGTACACTTCTTCATCTAAATCTCCATTTAGGAATGTTGACTTGACATCCATCTGATACACCTTAAAATTCTTGAAGCTTGCAAATGCAAAAAATATTCTAATGGATTCTAGTATTGCAACAGGAGAAAAGTTTTCTTTGAAGTCAATACCTTCTACTTGATCATACCCTTTACATATCAATCTTGCTTTATTTCTAACTACTTTTCCATATTCATTCAACTTATTTATGAATACTCACTTTGTACCAATCACATTTTTGTCCTTAGGTCTTGGGACAAGTTCCCATGTTTGATTTTTCTCAATCTGGTTTAAATATCTTCCATCGAATTTACCCAATGTTGATCATTTACTACTTCTACAAATCATTTAGGTTCCATTTTGGATATTAAAGAGAGATTTACCTGTTCATAACCGCTTGCCAGTTTTCTCCTAGTTTGAGTCTAAGCATTTTTATCACCAAGAATTAAGTGTTCTAGATGATTTTTCTGCACAAACTGGGATGGTGTCTACGTATCTTGGCATTTTGTTTCTTCTTCTTCTTCTTCATTTTCATGTTCTTCTTCTTATTCTTCATATGCTTCTTCTTCTTCTTTGATGTAATCCATTTCTTTTGATCTCAGTTTGTTCTGTTGTGGTAGTTCTTCATCTATTCTGACATTAACGCTTTGAATAATCTTTTGCAGTATTTTTTTGTAACATCTATAGGCTTTGATTCTTTATGAATATCCAAGAAAAATTCATTCATTTTCTCTTGAGTCAAACATACCTAGATCATCATCATCTTGTTTGATATAACACTTGCTTCCAAGGATTTTGAAGTGTTTTACATATGTTGGTTGAGCTTTCCATAGTTCACAGGGTGTCTTGTCACTATTGACTCTGATTTTCCCTCTGCTTAGAATGTAGACAGTAGTGTAAACTTCTTGTCTCCAAAATTTTTCTGACAAATTTTCTTCATTTAACATTGTATTGGATATTTCTTGTACATGTTTGTTTTTCCTTTCAAATACTCCATTTTGTTGAGGAGTTCTTGTGGCTTAATATTGTCTTTTTTTTTCATGGGTTTCACATAATTCTTCAAATTTATGGGATGTGAACTCGCCTCCATTATCTGACCCTAATCATTTGATTTTCAAATCAGTCTCGTTCTCAACTAAATATTTGGATGTTTTGAACTTTTCAAATGCCTCAGATTTATGTTTGAGAAAGGAAACCCAAGTCATTCTTGTATAATCATCAATGAGCAACATAAAATAGCTTTCTCCTTGCAGGTTTTTTTTCTTTGTTGGTCCACAGAGATATGTATGCACAAGTTCCAATGGCTTGGATGTTGCATATTTCTTTAACTTTAAGCTCACCCTTGATTGTTTTCCATGATGGCACATCTTACAAATAGTGCTTGATGGTTTTGTGATTTTCGGCATATCTCTTACTGCTTGATTGATACTAATTTTTACAAAGTTTTCAAAGTTTATATGACCCATTATTTTATGTCACAACTAAATTTCATGTATCTTCCCCATTAAGCATTTTTCTCCATTGGTTTCATCAAGAATGTATACATCGTTTGGAGTCCTGATTAATTTTTCAACCAGCTTGCCTAAATTCTCTTTTTTGATCTCACATTCTCAAGAGTCAAAAGTAAGAGTGTGTCCTTGGTCACACATCTTTCTTACACTAAGAATATTATGTTTCAATTTTTCAACAAAGAGAACCTTTTCCACTTTATCTCTTCCATTGTCAATATTGAGAGTGCCTTTGCCAACTATCTTTGACCTACCATTATCTCCAAAGGTGACACTTCCTTCATTCTTCTTCGAGGTGACACTTTGTTCTGTCTCCTATCATGTGACTAGAGCACCCACAGTCAATGACCCACTTATCCTTATTGTTTTTTCATGGTGTGTAGCTTGAACGAACATGGATTTTTCTTTCTTTTGTTCCCTTTGTTCTTGATTTCTTTCCATGATTGTTGGGGCTTCCTCTTTCTGATATTTTTTGAAATCACTTCTGTAGAATTTTTCTTTTTGCCCAAAATTATTGTAGTTATAACATATGATGTTATAGTTCACTAAAGGGTAAATGAGTTATAATTTCTCCTTGAGAATCCATGGATATATCTGTTTTTGTTCCTCATATACCCATCTCTTATATTTGTTCTACAATTTATTGTTTTATGAACAAAACCATTGCAAGAGTAACAATAGCCAAAGAAAGAATTTTGGTACATAATTGAGTGATTCTATCTTGATGGGAGAGTCTTCCTAGTTCTGTCCTTGTGATGAGGATTCATCTTCTATGGAACATATTAATATTCCTTCATGTTATATTCAACCTTGATAGAATTCTTCATTATATCGGCATAAATCTTGGTTCTTTCTTCACTTGATTGTTTTAAAGAGGTTGATGTTTCTTCATTAGTAACTTCCTTCCTTTTACTGTAACCAAGACTAGTCTTGTGAATTGGTGACCTTTGATAGCTTAGGATTTCATTCAAGGTTGTAGAGCTCTTTTCAAATTTTATGTTGGTATGTGATCTTTCCAACCCCTTTCTTAGACAAACTATTTCGGATTCCCAATTGTTGCAGAAATCTCTGTTTTTTTTAGTTAGGATCTTAAAACTTCTTCAATTCTCTTTTCCTCTTCTACTTGGGTTGTTAGAATAATTATTTTCTTCTTTGTTTCTTCAAGATCATATTACTCCTCTTTGTATTTTTTCATTTCATTTTTCTTCTTTCTATTATTTTCTTTGAGTTTGTTTATTTCTTCTAAGGAATTAAAGAGTTCTGCTTCAAGATATACTTTTGTATCACTTTCAGGATTGTCTTATTTTGTTGAATTTGTGTCTCTATTTTCTAGGACATCTATCTGTGTTTCTATATCCATGAAGAGAATATCTTATGTTTCACTGTCATTATCATCAAACGAGTTGTTGTCTCCATTTGTATATAGATTCTTCTTTTGTCTATAGAACTTTTTATTCTTTTCATTCTTACCTTTCTTGTACATTTTGAAACTACGATCTTCTTTCACATTTCTATATTCATTCTTTGCATAAGGGCATTTAGAAGCAAAGTTTCCTACTTATCCATAGTTAAATCATATGAAGGGAAGCTTACATTTTTGTTTTCTTGATCCTCTCTTGAGATTTCTAACAAATTTTGCTTCTTCTTCATCTGATCTGCTATCTGAGTTGTCACTTGTTTTTCAATCTTTTGTCTTTGTCTTCTTTGATGCCTTGAAGTTGCTTCCTTCCTCGACGTTTTTTTATTGTTTATCCTTTTCTATCCTCATTTCATATCCAATAAGAATTACATGTAATTCATCCATTGTCAGATTGTCTAGGTCCTTCATTTCTTCAATGGCATATATCTTGGGGTTGAATCTTCAGGGAAGTGACCTAAGCACTTTTTGCACAATAATGGTTTCTTTAACCTCTTCACCCAATCCTCTAATGGTGTTGATAAGATTATCTACTCGAATAAATCATCCTGCAATACTCTCTTCTTCTTTCATTGTAAGAGTCTCAAATTGACCTCTATGGTTTTGTAATTTTTCCTTCTTGGCTTTCTCATCTCCTTCATGTATTTTCTGTAGCTTCTCCCACATCTATTTTTTTGAATTACAATGCATGAATTTGAAAACATTTGATTATGTCAGGCCACATATGATTGTACTCAGGGCCTTGGAATCATAGTAACTAAGTTTCTTTTCAGTTGGATCTACTGGTGTAGTTGTCAGAGTTGTGTAACCATTCTCAACTATACTACAAATTTCATACCCAAGTGACTTCAAATAATTTTTCATTCTTATGCTCCAGAATGCATAATTTAATCCATCGAATAATGGATATCTATTTCTAGAAAAACCTTCCTTATCCATGTGTTCCACAAGGATTCACCTTCTAGTGGTTTAATTGATTCTGAAGGAACCAGCTCTGATACCAATTGTTGGCACACTTGCTTATACTGAGAGGGGGGTGAATTAGTATAAGGCTAATTTTTATTTTCTTACAATATTTTCCACTTTACTCATTATAAGGAGTTAATAAGAAATGCACATACAAACATATAATTCATTGTGCATAGATATTTAACGTAGAAACCCAATAGGGAGAAAACAAAAAAAAAAAAAATTTATAAAATATTATAGGTACCAACCTACTATTACAATCCTTACAGAAACCAACCTGCAGGAAACACCAATATCCTCTCTTGAGCACCAACTCATAATTAATGTTTCCATGCACCAAACTGTAGGAGACACCAATCCACTTGACTAAGCACCAACTCAGTTTTCCCTATAGGCACCAACCTATGGATGATATATTTGAAGGCACCCACATACATGAGACACCAATACCCTTAGATGAGAACCAACTCAGTACTATCTGTAGATACCAATTTTACTCGAAACAACAATCTCCTTAAGCTGTCAACAATGCCATATTATTTATTTCCTTCAAGTCTTCCTCTGTGCAAATATGTTTCTTTGTCTGTGTTGTCACAGTTCACTATCTGCAGAATTTCCTTTGTCCTTGCACCTCCCAGCCACCCTTACATTATCTTCCTTTCATTATCTAGAATCCTTAGACCTCAAACCTCCTCTTCACACAATCCAAACTTACTCGTACTTCTTACTCTTCCATATTTTCAATTCCTCACTTGAATTGGATTCGAGCATCATTCTTTATACAAAACATACACCCAAATATTTGTCTTCATATCCAAAGAATATTTCCATGGGTTTGGCTCCATATCCCTTTGAATATCCTCTACAAAAGGATCCTTCGAACACGGTCTTCAATTTCCTTCCATCGCACAACTTCTTCTCTCTAAATAGAGAATGAACCATGATGCTCAACAATCATTGGATTTCACTAATATTCAATTTCCACCATCGATTTATTTCATTTTCTGCCAAAATACATAATATGCACTCAGCACTCAACATTCATCTGATATTCCCTTGATTAGATCTTTGTTGTCGATATATTCTCTTATAGCATATGGGGACCACCTTGTCTTCAACATACAACCATTGTCTGATCATATATCAAATTGATCTCAGTCATCGATCTAGTCTTGATGGATTCACCACAGGTCTAAGGAATATATCTTTATACCTCCACGGCCTCCAAATTACACCCTCAAGTTCTTTCGCACTCATTTTTCACCTATACTTAGATGGATTTTCAATCCTTTCTATATGGGTCTAAGACACTTTTATTCAACCTTCCATAGCCTCCAGAATGCACCTTCGCATTCCACTGCACTCATTTTGCACCTACACTTAGACACATTTCCAAGCATCTCACCATGGGTCTACGAGACATCATGAGTCATCTAATTTCTCACCCTCTAGACCATCTGATTTGTGACACATGGAAACCTCTTATGCCATCGTATCTCTTTCTCTTAGGGTTGTCACATCAATTATTGATACTTAGTAATTTCTTCAAAATCTTACAACATATCCGCGAGTCTCTTATACTGAGTTGATTTTCAACATTTAACTGTGGTTTTGTGGGCTTGTGCTCACATATTCAAATACTTCCAATTTTGTACCGCTTCATCATCTCCATGATGTATTCACACTTATTCTATTTTTGACATCTCATTGCGGGTCTACAAGACATCTCCATACTTAGTCATTTCTTTGTCTTACCGTTGGTCTGTAAGACATATCCATACTTATTCATTGCTTCATATTACCATGGGTCCGTGAGACATCTCCATACTTATTCATTGCTTCATATTACCATGGGTCCGTGAGACATCTCCATACTTAGTCAATTTTCTACATTTTACCGTTGGTCCCTAGGTAGTTCTTCACATACTCCTTATTCTCCATCATGCTCAGTATATTTGTGATGTCTTGGTACTTAGTCATGTTTTGAGATCTCTTGTGATGATGTTGCAGATGAGGTTTCTTTTGTATGGACGTCTTCGTCATGTACACTGGATGATGTGGCATTGGTACGTGTCCTGGCATGTGGTACTGTACATGGAGTCACTGACGTGAACTTCCTATGATGTGGCATCCATATGACTAGACACGTGGCACTGATGAGGTTGTTATCACAATGATTACATGGTTGGGTGGCCCAACCAAGTGTTGGAATAAAATATGTTGATCTTGGTTGTTGATATTATGGAATCAATCAGTTAGGATTTAACCATTTTCAGTTCCATCGCTCTTCATGCCAAAATTTAACTTCACGTGCAGGGTTTCGTAGATCTTTTGCTCGCATTCAAATAATGTAACATTTCTTTTTAATTATAAACTCTTTGGACTCGGTTTTCCCAACGAGTGTGGGATATATCTTTATGAGAAAATCTTTCACTGCACCCTCATATTCTTATTACTAGTCCTACTACCTCCTCAATCTATACCTCTTGTATAGATAGGATATTGAACAGGGATAATCATTTTCGCAAACAACGAGTAGGAAAACATTGTTGGATTTTACTCTTCTCTGTCAGATCTCATTCCTCAATTTATTTCATTCACATAAAGCCACGCAGGGACATAATCAATTGTGTTTCCTCTATTTGTATGGGTTTGGTTCAATCCTTAGACATGTCATTCACAAGGTCATTTTTCTATCTTCCGGATCGATTTTTCACAGTCTTATTGCCTTCATTTTTATAGGGAGTCATCAATTTAATCAAATCGGACCTCCTAACTATTGGAACCCTGATGTATTTGAACCCTTTCCCTATCGGAGTCTCAAGTCATTTCATACTTCGATGAACCTTTGTTGTATCAAAATCTGAACGGACCCCCTGCATATTGAAATTCAATCGTCGGATCCTTTCCATATCGAATCTCTTCAATACATTCGAACCTCAATATATTAGAGTTCTTGACTCATGAACCTTAAGACACTCTAATCATATGAACTCTAATGGCACCTAAATCATAGGTTAAGAGATTCAGTCTCCCCTACCTTTGATATCAATAAAATCATTTAACATCAATGAGAACACAATTTCCAACATGCATTCCCTTTAGTAACTTTGGGAAGAAGTTGCACTATTTGTCATGGGATTGTAATTAATATCTCTAGTTATTTTCAACAAAATTTATCAAGTCCCATTCAACTCCCTCCCTCCACCCATAGGTTCCAACTCCAAAGAAAGTGAGTGAGAACATCCAAAAATAAACATGCAAACCAAAAACCAAACCTAAAGGATGGAATGGCTAGCATGATAAGAAAGTGAAAAAGGCATCGTAAGGTATATAGTGAAATAGGAAGAACTTCATCTCAAAACATCCGAAGCATCTACATAATTTCATTGTCAAAGCTTAGATTGATAAAATTCCTTGAACCAGGGCATTGGATTTTAGGAGAGAAACAATAGATTTAGTGCCATAAACTTACCTTAAACTACCTCTACTGCATCTTTAACAACTATTAGTGTATCTTCAACAGAACAACCCTACTATTGAAACATATATCTTTGGAATGCACCATTTTTGTTAGAACATTCTTTGTACATGCATTTTCTCCCCTACCCAAGCAAGCAAAGAAATGTTGCACCTACATTTTCTTCCCATGCAATCAATCAAATAAATCTACCAAGGCAATAATATAGCGTAGGCATTGTCATAAATGTGCTAATGTTTTAGCTACTTATCAAACTTGATAGTTGGACAAGAAGGATCGTTATATTATCTATTGCATGGAGTAAGTCATTTGTCAACATTGGTGGGGTTAACCTACACAAATGTGTCATGTGTGTTTTAATAGAAGCACTATAGAGCACATACGTTAGTAAGTAGACCATAAGGAGAACCATAACACATATCTTGGAAGGTACATAAGAAGAAGAACAAACATATATGAACATACACAATGTATATTCTTTATGGGATCACTTTGTTCGGATGCACTTAGTTATATTTCTATTATTATAAATATCTTTTAGTAATATTATCATTATTGATTCCCTATTTCGAACATTGTACCACTTATAGAAGATCACTTAGAGTGGTCCATAGAGTTGCAACATCACTCAATCTATGGATGGATCTAGAATAAAAATGAATGATTGAGAGCTTAGTATGTATTCCAAAGCATAGGTTTGAGAGCCAAGAAAATAAGTCCAATATATTTTAAATGTGATGTGTTATGACCAAGCTTGAAATGTTCCTTTTGTACAACAATGCCTTTTATAGTTTGAAAGGATGATAAAGAATCATTTTCCAAAGCTAGGCACACATTTTGATTATGAAATGATTCACTCCCTTTCCCAATTATCTTTAAATATTTTAGTAATTTCTCTAAAAAATTATCAAATTGATTGTATGTTTTGGAAAGATGAATGTGTTTTGATTTCTGTGTGTATAGTAATTTTGGACTTTGTATCCCACAACTAAGATTTTCTCTTCATATCCAATGTTTGGGGTATTTATTACTGTAGTGGTATGTTGTGTAGGGGACTCTTCACTTCATGGATGACAAGTTGGTGAGTCTTTGAAGCCTTGAAATGTAGTCTATTATTCTTTACTCCATAATGAAGTTTACACATACAATGCATCACATCCTTTATAATTGTATATGTATCAATATGATGGTAATTAGCTACTTATTGGATCTCTATTTAACAAAAGGGATGTGTCTACACTCACTTTATAGTTACAATATGTAGATAATTATATTATGAACCATTTAATGTATTCCAAAAACAACCAAAGCTTCCAAAGTTTCTTAGTGATGAGTCTGGAAAGCCAAAGACAAGGGACAACTGAGTATCTTGTTAATAACTTGTTATTAAGTATTACTTGAATGATTATGAAAAGGACAAATAACCTAGGTTAACATTACAACACTTTGTAATTATTTTTTATGTAGAAAAAGAATCACAATTCCATTTATCTAAAAAATGAAATTACATTCGGGTGGGTGCAGGCTAATGATGCTCTCTCATGACTTGTTATTGGTAATGCAAACATGGAAAAACAATAATATGTTAACTTGGAGAGATTATTCAAAGTACTTTTACAATGAATTTGAATATGGTGTAAAAAGATGAAATGTAGGAAATTGAATTAGCGTTCCGAAAACATAACTTTTATTTATATATTTTGTGAATAACTATGTGAAATTTGAGATTTTCTAACAGTGGTATGTTATGTTTCAAGCAAAATATAATTTATATGTTTCAGTTAGTGCAAGTGTTGAGTACCTTAACGATGGAATTTCCTTAAAATAAATTGTATGATTATAGAGAACCCATTTTTTTTATTGCAGGATATTTTTTCAAAATTTATAATATTAATTTTATATATTTTTTAAATTATGAAAGCCATTATATCCTTGAAATTACAATGCCTTGCGTTAGTGAAGGATATGAGGGTATTAACATTATCGCACACACACACACACACACACACACACAAATAGATCTCAATGCCTTCTAGTGCAACATATAACTGAATTTAATAATGGTTAAGATGATAAAAAGTTATAGCAAAAATAAAAGAGATATGCATTTTAGGATTTTAATATATGTCAAGAAAAAAAATATATTAAAAATAGTAAACGATATTAATTTTTTTTTTAATTATATATTTGGAATCTTGATAGTCGACTATATACGTGTATGTAATTTCATTGACAACGGATTTTTCTAACCTATAGAAAAATAAAATTTAATATAGAGATATTGAGAGGTATTCATAAAAATGGAGGTTTTAATGTATTTGCAAACAAAAACACTAGGTTTTTCATCCTAAAACTAAATCCAAGGTAACCAACTTAGAAAACACATATTCTAGAGTTTTCACTCCCATCCAAAAAAATAATTGAAATGAAAATAGCGTGCACACTTTAGGAATGCACGCGAACACATTCTTAATAACACAAAATCTCTCTCTCTCTCTCTCTCTCTCTCTCTCTCTCTCTCATAGTAACCATACTATGTTTCCTAAGGGAAATGAGCTTACTCCTCCTATGATGGTTTTGAGAATAAACACTCTTTGTTTCCTCACATTGGGAACTCAATTTGATATGAAAGTGTAGAGGCTTGTATAAAGTCATAGAGGAATCAAAATTACATATTGAAGAAAAAGTTTGGAATGACCTACCATATGATGATTATATTTTGTTGTGTTGACATTCTCACACCCTTTTATCATCTCTTTTGATTTGGTAGATTCATTTCCTTTAATTGATTGACTTTTAATGTCATGGTATGACATTATACTCCCCCCTCAACTCTATGTTCAAAAATCTTGTGGAAAAGGTATTATGTGTTGAATGGGTGAATTAATAGTTATGATGGATCATGAGTATTGGGTGTGACCATTAGATATGGTATACGAATTAAAAAAAAAAAAAAAATAATGATTTAAATCAAAATGACTGCAATGATACATGTTTTCTATCATATTTGAGATGAGATGAGTTAAAATCATGGAAGAGACTAATAATTTCTTGATATTTTTGAGACTATTCCCTTTCCTTTGATCTTTGGCATGAATTATAGAGCGTTTGATTGCATGTTTATAGATTATTCAGTGAAACCTCTATTCATAGTGAACCCTTAGTTTGTAGAAAACCCTAATTTGTTGCAAATGAAGAATTTTATAGACGGTTATGTCTTTATAAATCTATAGGATCTTGTAGATCAACGCATAGTTATAAGTGGAGATTTTTTTGTAACTTTGGATATTTTAGTATGTTTCATTGTTATTGCTTGAGAAGTTTGTGGAAGCATGTATTTTCTTTGATAGTTCCTATAGGATGCAAACTATGTAGCAAAGTTGCAAACATTTTCTTGGACTATAAATTGAGATGTCTATAGAATATATATATTGGATTTTCATGCATAAAGGATGTCATATATTCATAATTTAGGGAAACATATGGATAACTTGGAGTATAATATATTGCTTTTTTCCTCGAAAAGATACCATAATTTTATTCATATTAAGATAAAATTACATTTCGTATATGCATTTAAACATTTATGTCATGTTTAAACAAAAAAGGGAAATAACAGCTTCCCTTCTGGAATTTGCTTGATAGTCTAGAATATTACAAATATTGGCCTCCATAAGGGAGAAAAAAACTTGTCTCTGAACACCACTCAGAGTTCTAAACATAGATTTCTCAAAACAATGTTAACAGTTTTCCATCAAATCAAAATAAACCAGTGACCCTCCTAAATCTTTTATACATCAACAACTCTATATACTCCTCCATCCAGAATAAACTCAAAAAAAAAAGTGGGATGAAAATATTCAGAGTGTTGGTTATCCTTAAGTTATTGAGTATGCCATTATCCATTCTCATCTGTAGAGTAGCCTTTGAAAGTCCATCCACTTCCCCATTTCTTTCCCTGTAGATGTGATGAAAAAATATTGAGTTAATTTTTATTTTTTTTGAAAACTTGAGTCTCATCAAATATTGGCCTAGAAATGTAGTAATAAATAGCAAGTAATACAAATTATGCGAAAAAATCTCAATGAAAAAAATGGTACCTTCTCTTTCCAAAAGAAATAAGTAAGAAATTTCCAAATTAGTTCTAAAATATAGAGATCACAACTAAGATCAGAAGAGTTTCCTAATGTATAGTTGGAGATGATTCACCTTGTATCATGTTCCTCAAATCTGTAATGTATGGGGATGAATGTGACTTTTGCACATGATGTTCTTCTCTCGTCTTTTACCAACCTGCCTGAAGGAAATCATTAATATGTAAGTAAGAAACTATGTTTATAAAATTAAGAAACATACATAAACTATATGTAATACCCCTAGGATAAACCCCAGTTGTAAATGTGCATATTCTTTATAGGATGGTGAGCTAGGATGTTTTGAGCTAGAGTGCCTTTGCATATTTTTTTTTTGAGGCTAGAGCGCCTATGTGATTTAGGCTAAGGAGCCTATGAGTTGAAAGGCCAGCGAGCCTAAAAAATGTAATATGTATCACACTCGATTATATTAATAAAATACATCATTATTATAGACCAAGTCAGATGAAAGAGTATGGGGATCTAGGACTCCACGAGAGGAAAAGGGGGCTAAGGGATTAAGGAAGAGGGGATAAGTCAAGGGAGTTTAAGCCAAGGAATAAAATAATATTATTCATAAGTCCTAAGTCATGTGATATTATTTTATCCTAAGTTCCTAAAGGTTGGGAACAAATCACCAAGTGGAGTCAAAGGCAGTTCCTAGAGTGACAAGTTTCAAGCTAGGAACATGCAAATATAATGTTGGGAATTAGTGTAATTCCATCATTCACTAAATCATACCATCATTTGTACCTTTGTTGGAGAGGTAGTTGAAATTGATTTTTACCCAATAAATCCTTGGTGGTTTGGACTAAAGAAAAAGGTTGTTGGGTCTTTGGAGAAATCTTTATGGGTGAGAGAATTGCTGGGAATAGGTTTCCCTATGTGTTGGGCTAGTGGGTGTTGAAATCCTTGAGAAAACTTATGTCCCAGGTGACATAGAGCTCTAAGACTTCTTGTTCATTTTGTTACTGAAGCCCTGGAAGGGAAGTGGGACAATCAAAGGACTATTGAGTAGACAGGGGGTACACTTCCTAGGGTGGGATAGGTTGTGAGATGGAAAATGTTTCTAGAGTTGGCACTTGAACCTATCCTTTATTGTGATGTTTGTTAGAGCTTATTTTTTCTTAGGTATCCTTTCCCTGGTGGAGTCATAGCCCCATCTTGGGGGTGACCTGTTGTTGAGAGTGCATGAACAAAAGAGTATATGGTTGGGAGGAATGTCTAAGGTCCGCAACCAATTAATGATTTAATTAAAAGACATGTGTATTTTGTGTGTTATTATGATGTATATCATGTGTTATTTTTGTTTAATTATGTTATTTTGTAATTTTAATATTTATGCATGGATTATATGATGTAGAAACACATAATTGTATTCATATGCAAGGAATTTAGTTATTAAATGGTATCAACTATTTTTTTTTGTGGTGTGGCTCAGCCTAGATGGTTGGGGATGTTAAATTATGGTATCAAAACCACAAGTTCAACATTGATCTTGCATGGGCTGGAGACAATACACGGACATTGGAATTGTAGTTGAAAAATTTCAGAGAATGTCTGCAAGGTGTTTGACGGCATTTCCTAAGCAGTAGTTTGGGAAATTTCATGAGTAATATGAAGGAAATTAACCCAGGCTTTAAAATCCCCAATTTTCACATCAGGTTGAACACTTTTGGGCCTGTAGGCACCTCCCGGAGTCTACAACCAACATGGCCCACTCATAGAGCATCCAACCAAAACATTTCCCACTCCTCCAAGTGTTTACCAACTCTATAACAAAGGTTTATGCACTATACCAAATAAGTTATCCAAGTCATTAGGGACACATGTCAAAGGGGTATGCATGCCTATATAGGTCTTACAACAATATTCTCTATAAATGTTACATAGATATATACAAGTACATACAATTAACATACTCCATCTCATGGAGGCACCAGGTACAAGCTTTGAAAAAAATGCTAGGTACCACTACAATACCTCTCTTAAGTACCAACTCCAGGAAAGATACAAGCTCAAACTTTTCAAGGACCAATACATCGGATCAAAACATGATATCATAAACTTTCTACAAATACAAGGTGTGATTCACATTTCCATATGGTCAATTCTATTTTTATTCAACACACAAAAATTTACATTATTTGTCCACCATCATCCAATCTCCATTGTTGCCACAACACTTCCACAAGAACTATCACCAACTTCCCTTGGACTAAGCTCCAAAATAACTCTCTGTTGTATTTAGGACAACATATATATCCTTCCTTCTGCAATATCACCAATCCACTCCAAAATTCAGTCTACAATCAACCCTTGGACAATTTAACTTCCATGATAACCAACCAATGGTTATTCACCAAAGAAACTCGCTTCCATCTCAAAACCAAAAATTGTCCATGCTCCTCCATTCACTTGTAATATTGTTATCTCAAACAACATACCAGCTGGGAACCAATGGCACACAAATTAACTGGGAACCTGTTGTACTCTAGGGCCTAACATCAATGTAACTGTAAAGACTGAACAATTGGCTATCATATGGACACATTTCCATCTACTGAGACACCTAGGATAATAGTTTGGATAATAGGATAATAGTTTGGATACGAGATGTATCCAAGTCAATGTTACATTCTTTATGCACCGGCCATCTAGGGAGTCGTATGCGAAATTCATCAAACAATGTTTCATCAAAGAATAATGAGAGGAGACAAACCACATAGCTATCTTTCTTCTTCCAACTACAACACACTTTACCAAGCAGACTTAGGAATGATTTTTACATCACAAAATATTACCATGTGGAGCTACAAATCATTAGCAAGAGATAATGACATATAAGACAAGAATATCATCTTCCTTCTTTGAAAGAACACACATACTTTGTGTCTTTTTCCTCTGGATCTTTAGTGTCACAATCCATTTTCTTTCTTAAATGCAATGATATGTAGACTTGCTTCTTTGGAGTAATGCACTTGATGGGTGTCTTGCATCTTTGTTCAATATTTATCTTGGATCTTCATGCTTCACCTATTGTTAGAGTCGTGAATTCTAATAAAATAACTACATTTCCCTATTGAGTTAGCTGAGTTCAATAAGGCTCAATACATTTATTGGAGATTACAAAAACAAAAAAATTCTAAACATTACCCTAACTTCAAAAATAATTTTACTAGTTGGCAACTTCTCTTAGCAAATATACCTTGAGTAGCATCAAGTATATACAAAAGGGCTTGCATAGGTTCGAATTGGAGCATAATTCTCACCCGGGCTTCAAATTTGAAACTATTCCAGTCGTCACTCCTCTTGCCAACGTCTTCTTGCCATAGATGTCATACACACTTGATTTCCTATGTAGGAACCAGGGTATCAATTTGGAATGATGCCTCTTTGCACATTCGCCATGATTCCCCTAGTCTATGGATGGAAGCTCCTTCCTTCAGGCACCACATGGCCCTCTTTTATGCATTGACTGCTAATGTTCAAGCAACAACTTCCCTTGTCTGATTGGTGGCTCTCGTTTCTGCAGCAGAAGCTTATACTCCACGGGCTCCTTCAACTCCCAAATGATGGCCATGTTACACAATGGCTTCCCTTATCTATTTGGATATTGGCAGCTCTCATGACAGTAGTACACGTGGATGGAAATACAGAGGATCATCACACTACTACGGATATATCATAGCAGCAATCCACTCTCAACAATCACTTATAAAATCATTTCAATAGCTCTGGTAAGCCCCATGCAATCCATCCTCGCTATCACATGTATGTCATAACTCCCAATTCCCACCATATTACCTCGCATCACTCTCGACTCCACCCACTTCTTTATCTCCTCCATTCTTTGCACTAAAAAGTAATTGTATTCGAAGAAAAACTTACCATTTTTAATTTATTTATATACACCCTTGATTGAATTAGTTATATTTTTTTTTAATTATTCTTAAATAATCTACTTACATATTACTTGTAACTAAATAACTAATAGTAAAATTAGTTATATTTTTTTTAATTATTTATAAATAATTTACTTTCATATTACTTAATAGTTAATGGAACACTTTTACACATAATATTATTATACAAGTAACTATTATATATTATTTAAATATTATAGCTTTTAAATATTAACTGTTATAACTACTACAATATTTAATTATTATATGGTTAATTGGGTTTAGTTTAGGTGGTTGGAAGGAATCGTTATGATCTTCCTTTCCAAGTTTAATTCCCTTAAGTAATACCTTGTAATGGTTTTGAGCCTTTGAGAGGGGGTTTTCTTAGGGGGAAATTTTTTTGGAAAAAAAAAACATCGAACTATTATATAATTAATTAGTACATCTTGATTAAGAAGGTTATATATTTTGTGTTTTCAACTTTTTAGGGTTTGTCATCGTTGTTATAATTCGACCAAACAATCTTTACCATAATTATTGTTGAATTTGAAGTAAAAAATGTCAATATTAATTCCCGTTTATATTATTTTTAGTGGTCAAAAAAACCAATTTGTAACATGTTTAGGCTACAACATTTCTAAAAATTGTATTACAAATCATCATATTACAAAAACTATCAACTAAAAACTCCTAATAATTATGTTACTTGATTAATAAAAAATACTTTAATAATTTTATTACTAATATACTAATCAATACACATTCATTTTATATATTACGCATTAACTAGTATTCAATTAAATAAAAAATAATTACTACACATTCATTTTATATATTAAACATTAACTAGTATTCAATTAACTAAAGAATATTCATAATCGTTATAAAATACTACCAAAAAATTTTTCCTCGGAAAAAATTCATAATGTCATTATATCATAACAAAATTACATAAACACATATGTACCAATTATTACGTAACTTCGTACATATTCTCCGGCAGAAAAGAAAAATTGTTTATCCCCCATGGATGCAAAAACAACCATTGATTACATAATCCATTAACGGTTAATCAAATCAGCCCCCAAAAAGAATAATATCCATCTGAAGTAGCCCCATGATAATGTACAATCCATCTATATATAAAAAAATACTATGATCAAGTCAAAATATAGTAGTTCCTCGCAATAGAAGTATTTTTCCAGCCTCTGGTGTCAAGTATCCTGCCTGTCATGAAAGGGTCTATGGTAGAATCCTCGGGATCCATAAGGAGTATGTTATGTAACATACCATAGACCGAAGTCTAACTGCGTGGCTTCTTTGGATAGTCTGTCTAACAGTTGATTCATTTCCCTGTATGTATGAGAAAATGAGATAGAGTCAAAAAAAAAAAAATATGAATTACATCCTCTAGTAATGGAAGCAAACGAGAGATTTGACATATGTGGGTCCCATTAGTCCAATTGATGACAACTAATGAATCGCCAAAAACTTGTAGAACTCTGCATCCCTTCTCTATAGGGAAAAGAAAAAAAAATTGTAAAGCCATGAGTTCAGAGTAGTTGTTTGTGCCATTCCCCAACCCCGCTTTGAGGGAAAAGTAATGTATTTTTGAGATATAAAGGCATCCACCCCCACCACATTTTTTCTGATTAGATGGGGAAGCACCATCAAAATATTCCCATGGGATACTAATGTCAGGAGACTCCTCCCTTATAGCTCTTGGTTATGCCATGGTGCCCCCACCCAAACCCGAGAAGGAATTGAAGATCCCAAAGAATTTGGCAGCAACCCTTTCTGCTCATAAGTTTTCGTCCTAAAAGATGTGACCATTTCGGGTGATCCAAATCCCCTAGGCTAGAACGAAAGGGAAGGATCGAAAATTCTCTCGTCTGCGACCACGCAGCCAAGCCTGTAGGGCTAATTCAAAGACATTTCCTTGCCAATCCCAGAGGGAGGGCAACAGGTCCCTGGAAAAATCCCAAACTTCCTTGACGAAAGGAAAATGTAAAAAAAGATGATCCACCGTTTCTGAATGACATTTGCAAAGAGAACAGTGGCCTGGCCCGAAGAAAAGATGTCTTTGTAAATTTTCTCAGGTGGGTAATTTATTTGCCAGAATTAACCATACTAACAATTTTCCCTTCATTGGACAAGATTGTTTCCATATCTTCTGCCACCACCAAAGGGGCTCTCGTTGGTGTAGATCCACATATAACTTTAGAAAACCAGATCGAGGAGTATATTCGTCGTCCCCAACACCATCCCAGAGTAATTAGTCATCTCTTTCAACCAAGCATATTGAAGCTTCCCAGAGGTTCTGAGTGTATCTGTTCCAATGTATCAAGTCATCCTCTAATAGACTCAGCCTCTGTCCCGACATCCATCCTTGGTGCCACATATCTGTAAGTAGTGGATCTCCCACCTATGCAAGATGTAGGAAGCTCCCCATCGCCAACCTTTTCCTAGTTCCTTTAGGAAAAATATGTCCCATATGACTCTCGGGCCACAGATCCAAGCCAAGACGAACCAAACATCTAGAGCCCACTCTCCACACTAGTTTGTTCCCCACAAGATCAAAATTCTTAATTAAAGCCTTCCAAATAATATAAATCCCCGACGAGGATTTGTTAGCAATTCGAATCCATTCAAAAATGGATAGAGGGGCAGTATATTTTTGGTGCATTACCTGAGTCCAGAGACTAGAAGATTTTATCAGTCACCAGGAGCACTTTGCAGCAAGAACTTTAGAGAAAGAGAAAATATTTTTTAGGCCCCAGCCACCTAAGGCCTTTGGAGTCGCAATCTGATCCCAGCGTACCCAAGGTAAAAAAAAATTGTCCTTATTTCCCTACCACAAATACAAAAAGCACAGCTTTCTCATCTTCTCCAAAATATCTTTGGGTATCCAGGCTAAAGACATACAGTAAACCAGAATAGACTCTAAGACGGACTTTACCAAAACTAACCGCCCAGCCCTGGAAATCCATCGATGACTCCAACATTTCAGCCTTTTTTCCATTTTTGTAATAAGCCACCTCCAATCGGTTTTCCAATAATCATTTGGTTTCATTTGAAATCCAAGATACTTCAACCCTTCATCAAGATCAAAGACCCTAAAGGAAAGTCTCACAGAAATGTAATGTGATTCCTCCCCAGACAGAGAAGAGAGTGTAACACTTGACTTATGTGTGTTGATATCCATGTCAGTGGCATGTTTGAAAAGTAGTAGTCCCTCACTCAATTTTTCAATATCTTGTCTAGAACCATCACAAAAAATTAAGATATCATCCACAAACAATGGATGTGAGATGTATAATCCCATAGAAATTTTGATGCCTCTAAAATTTCCACCTGACTTAGCCTCAATCAAGAAACGACTAAGACACTTTGCAACCAGAAGAGAGAGGAGTGGGGATAGAGGACAACTCTGTCGAACCCCACTTTCCACTTTGAAGAAAGGAGAGGATGAACCATTGATCAAGATAGAAAAAGCCACTGAGGGTAAACAAGTCATTTTCCAATTTTTGAAAGCCACCCCAAAGCCTAGATGAATCAACAACATCTAAATATAAATCCAGTTTACCATATCAATGGCCTTTGAGAGGTCAATTTTGATCACTGCAATTGTTGATTAAGGTTGGTTGTTATTGATGTCAACCCTTGAAGAAAGCCCCGTAGCACAAAGGTTTGGGTAATGGACCCAAGATTGTTTGATGTAAATATGACTTATTATTTTTTTGTCATGGTTGATAAGAAGTAAATATGGATGAACTCTAAAGTGGTCCCTTATGGTGAAAGCCCTCACGAGAAGACGCTTTGCAGAATAAGAGAACCCATGCTTAATTATGGAATAATGATATGAAGGATAGTGAATTTGTTATGGAAACTATCCTAGATGGATAGTGCTTGTCATTCCATTTCCGGTGGTATGTAGAACGTCACATAACTCCTTACGGTTAGAGAGTTATGACCATGTGAATTTGGAGAACCCAGGTTTGGGTAATGGACCCAAGTTTGTTTGATGGATAACAGTATGATTTTTTCTATATTTGAAGGTAATACTATTCTATATGGATAGTACATGTCATTTCATTTCTGGTGATATGTGGAATGTCACATAACTCCTCACGGTTTGAGAGTTATGGCCTTACGAAGTTGGAGGACCCTCATATGTCATCTAGAAGCCCCAAAAGGTCAAAGTAGTCAAAGTGGTTTAAGAGACTTTAAAAGGTAAATAATAAAGTTAAGTGATGAGTATATTATAATTCAAATTGAATACAAAATAAATTATTTCAATAATAAATTTAATGGAGAAATTAGAAGTGGGTTAACCCTAAAATAAGTAAAGTGGGTCAAGTGACCTAGAAGATGTTTTTAAGGAAGCTACTTGGAGAGTATATATAAGAGGCAAGTCTCTCTCATTTTAATTACACTTGAGAATATTGAATATGTATAGGTGTCTGAGGTAACCAAGGATATCTAAACCAAATTTATGAGGGAACGTAAAGAAAAGAAGGTCGAAATGCAAGGAAGGATAAATTTTTTTGATGGTGTTTTCTAAGGTATGTTATTTACAGGTCATCTCACCATTTTCGCTATAAATTTTTTTTCTATAATGATTCAAACCGTGAAATTGATACTCCATTGAGAAAACATACCCAAGTATATTTGGTAAAAAATAATCTTGTGGGTCATTGTATTTTGGGATTTTAACTCCGTGGAAAATAGAGTTTGTGGCTAGTCCTGAAACTAGTCAAAAATAGGTGTTTTGGGTAAAAACGTCATAACTTATTCATAACAAATCCAAAATTAGTGATACCAAATGTGTTGGTTATGGTACAATATGTAGTATTATGTGTAAAATTTTCAGATCAATTCAACGAATTTTTCATGCAGGGCATGCTGTATAAGGTCGCTCTCTAGAATAAGCCAGAATTCAGCAAGGCATGTCATTTTTGCTATAACTCCTTTTATGAGAGGTTCCAAGTAGTGAAACCTGGAGGAATTTCATAAAAAATACTGACGAAAATTGTATATCAGATCCATATATTTATATATTACAGGTTCAAAGTTATGATTACTTCAAGTTAGGGTTGTTGACTAATCCAAAACTAGGCATGTGAGACTAAATAAAAGTTTGATGAAAATGTTAGTCTCTTGTTGTTAAATTTAAACAAGGTTTGCAAAAATGTGATCATATACACCAGGTTTATTACAGAGCTACAAATCAGATTTGGATGATGAAATTGATGAGTGATTTTGGTTGAGGTACATGTTGAGTACATGGTTGAGACAAGTAGTTGATGAGTTGGCACATACATGAGGTATATAGTTGATGATGTTGGTACATATTGATGAGTCATAGTTGATTATTAGTTGACACATGATTGGCACATACTTGGTACATGGTTGGATGCACTTTTTTATGGTACAGGTTGTTTGGTACAGGTTGGTGCAAGGTTGATAAACGTGTTTATGGTACAGGTTGATTACAGGTTGAGGTACATGGTGATGCATGGTTCAGATTTATTGGTACAGGTTTACAGTGGTATATCTCATAGTGATAGTGTGACAGTGGTTCCATCATTCTACTTCTACTTCAGGGTGGCAAGATGGGGCAAGAACAGGTGGTTGTAACTACCTTCTGGTTGTAGCCGGAGAACATAAGGGGTTGTAGCCTCCTTCTAGTTGTAGCTAGAGAATTGGGGAGTTGGATCTTCCCTCAGGTTGTAGCTTGAGAAACTAGGGGGTTGGAGCCTCCTTCTAGTTGCAGCTGGAAAACAAAGGAAGTTGGTGCTTCCAATGAATGTAATTATTTAATACATATAAGAAAAAACATTATGTGGTTTTCTCTCGCTTTAGGTTTCCACGTAAAACACTGGTGTACTGTGTATGTGTATGATTGTTCATTTGTTCATTTCTTATTTACTCTGCAGTTATTGGATGATAATTCTTCATTCATATAACACTTGGATTATATGGTTAAAAAGGATTAAATTTCTCTATTATTGATTCACCCCCCCTCTCAATAATCCAACAATTGGTATCAGAGTCGGTTCCTTAAGGAAGCAGTTTAACCACTAGAAGGAGATCATGGATTATTCTGAGAATGGAGTACCAATGTTTAATGGTCATATGGTTTTAACTATGAGATGTGGAGCATAAGGACGAAAGTATTTTTACAGGCACAGGGACATTATATTTGGCTATCAGTTGTTACAGGATATGATAGTTCAAAAAGGGAAAAGATTGTAGCCAAGAAGGAATTGAGGAAGAATAACAAAATAGCAATGGATTTCATCTAGAAAGGATTACCTAATCTGGTAAGAGAAAAGGTTGGTAAATGTTCATCAGCAAAAGAACTTTGGGATAAGTTACATGACATATATTCTTCACCCATCATAGATTCAAAAAATGTCAAAGAATATGTAGATACAAATCAAGAAGAATCATGTTCACCATGTCAAGAAGATTCAGAAGATGAAGAGTACATAATCACCAGAGGTATGTTGCTCTGTGTTAATTTTGAAAAACGTGGACATCTTGAATTAAAATGCCATGAAGGAAATGAGGCAGGAAAAATAATTGAAAAGGAAGACAATTATGAAGAAGAATTGATTAGTTCTTTAGATGAACTAAGAAAAAAAAACAATTCACTCAAGAAAGAATTGATGAAACAAAAGGAAAGTGTTCACATTTTTTAAGAAGCCCAACAGGTCATCGAGAACTTAAGAACTCAACTAGAAGAAGCCAGAAAGATCGAAGAAAATCTTGAATATCAAAAGCAGTGTTTGAAAACCAACATAGTAGCACAGAAGGAAGAATCAGAAATGAGAGAGAAGATATTGATAGATCATCTTAAGGAAAGAACTAATGATCTAAACCAACTTGAGGTAGAGTTTGGTCAAGAAGAGAAAGGACTTGAAGAATAAATAATCACATTAAAAATTCATTTTGAAGAAGCGAAAAGAACAGAAGAAGTCATGAAGTCTCAGATAATGAAGAAATAAGAAGAGGTTTAGAAGCTTGAAGAAGAAGTTGTCACATTGAGAAGTAAAATCATCAAGCTCAACAAGAACGTTGAAGAGACATAAACATCCACATCAGTTATAGAGAATGAAGAGAAGCACTCTAGGTTGCTAGAAAAGAAGAATGAAGAAAACAGAAAGAGTTATGCAGAAGTACTCAAAGGAAGGAATCGTGGTCAACCAGAATCTAAGAAAATTGTTGAAGATACATCTTCAAGGAGACCATCCATGTTCAAGCCACAAAGAAGCTTCAATCATTATCATGATCAGTCAAGACAAAAATTCAGAAGGAATACACCACAAAGAATATCATTCACTCCCAGGTATGCAAATTCATTTTATGGTCATTGTTTTTATTGTACTAACTTTGGACATAAGGTTGCAGATTGCAGGGATTATAAAAGAAATTTTCAAGCAAGAAGTGCCTATGTGGTCGCACGTAACATTGATTGTTACAAATGTCATAACTATGGACACATAGCCAGTGATTGTAGAAGCATGATTGATACTTCCATGAAAGAGAATATTGATATCAGATATAAGAAAGTATGGATAAGAAAACAGGAAGAATAGGTGAACAAATACCAGGTACCAGAGATCGCAAGATTGGTAATAAAACGAGATGAAGAAAATTCTACAGAGAAAAGGAAAGATGTTAGATACAGAAAGGTTTGGAAAATAACTAAAAGAAAGGAAGGGCAATTAAATAAGGAACAGGTTCAAGAGATTGTACTTTCAAGCATTGTAGTGAAAGATGAATCCACAAACAGAGAGAAAGAAGTCAGAGCTTAGAGAGATAATGAATATACCCATGAAGATGATGATGAATCTACCAATGAAGATGATGATGAATACACATCAAAGCAAGAATTGGTTCAAGCCATCCGACTTAGAGAATCCTAAGTAATATGAATATTAGACAGGGGGAGTCTATGCGATAGCTATGAGAGACCAAAGAACCATCCTTCGGCAACTTGTAGAGTTTGAGAAGACAGATTCAGAGCAATCAGTTAGCAGAAGTACAGTTTGATAGTATAATGATAAATGGGTTAGCAGTATCGATAGTTGCGTAAATAGAGTCTTGGAAAGTATGGACAAAGATGGATTTGTAAGAACACTTAGCAGGTTTGGATAGATATATGATAGTGGACGAGATCATGGATTCATAGATTCGTTTAGAGAGTGGTTCAGAGACAAAGGAACATTATTGTAATGGATGATAATTACACAGGAAATGGCTCAAACAATGCTAATGGATTACAAATTGACATATATTTTTTTGGACACAGGCAGTGCATACAACAGTTCACATTCGAAACTGAGTAATTCTCAAAATCAACATTGACAAAACTCCCTACGAGCTATGGAAATGAAGACCAGCAAATGTGAAGCACTTCAGAGTTTTTGGAAGCAAATGCTACATCAAAAGAGAAGATCACGGAATGGGAAAGTTTGACTCTCATGTGGACAAAGGATTACTTGTTGGTTACTCAATTACAAGGAAAGAATACAAGTGTTAGAATCTGAGATTGAACAAAATTGCGGAAAGCATCAACCCAACAATTAATGAAATAGGAAGACCAGAATCAAAGGAAGAAGAAAATGAATCAATGGAACAGCCTTCTGAAGAAGAAGAAAAAGATGAAAAGGAAGTAGAAGAGGAGGATGAAGAGAATCCGACAGAAACAAAAGAGAAAGTTCAGAAAGTGTCTCAAAGACACCCAGTAAACGAGTACAGAAGAATCATCCTTCAGATCACATTATCGGAAACAAATATGCAGGAGTTGAAACTAGAATAAGAATCCGTTCACCGGAACAAACACACCTACACTCTTATCTACAATTGAACCAAATTGTTTTGAAGAAGCCAGCAAGGATAAATTTTGGAATAAGGCCATGGATGAAGAATTGGATTAAATAGAGAAAAATGACACTTGGGAATTGGTTCCAATACCAAATAATAAGAATGTGATCAGCACAAAATGGGTTTTCAGGAATAAATTAAATGAAGATGGACAAGTTAAAAGGAACAAATCTATATTGGTATGTAAAGGATATGCACAGATTGAAGGAATCGAATTTGAAGAGACATTTTCCCCAGTTGCCAAAATGGAAGCAATACGTTTTCTTTTAGCCTATGCATGGTCCAAAAATGTTAATGTATATCAGATGGACGTAAAATCAGCCAAAAGGATTTCAGTTGTCATAGAACACAGATTATGTGTGTAAATTAAAAGAAGGCCTTGTATGGTCTAAAATAGGCCCCTAGAGCATGGTACTCCAGACTGGATAACTATCTGCAATAGGCAGGGTTCAGAAAAGGAATTGCAGACAACAACCTCTACATCAAGGTAAGTCAAGGTAATATTTTATTAATTGAAGTTTATGTTGATGATATTATTTTTGGTAGTGATAATCACAGGTTAAGCCAGAAATTTGCAAAAGATATGCAGAATGAATTTGAAATGTCGTTACTTGGAGAACTATCCTTCTTTTTGGGACTTCAGATACATCAAAGAAACCAAGGAATTTTTATTTCTCAAACCAAGTATATCATAGAAATGCTAAAGAGGTCCGGAATGGAAGATTGCAAACCAATTATCACTCCCATGCAAACCAGTTGCAAGTTGAGCAAATATGATGATTCAAAGTCTACAGATCAGAGCCAATACAGGTCAATGATTGGAAACCTACTATATGTGACAGCATCCAGACCAGATGTAATGCAGGCAGTTGGACAGGTGGCATGATTTCAATCAACACCAAAGGAATCACATGGATGATAAGAAGTAAATATGGATGAAATCCAAAGTGGTACGCTTATGGTGAAAGCCCTCATGGGAAGACGCTTTGTGGAGTAATAGAACCCGTGCTTAATTGTGGAATAATGAGATGAAGGACAATGAATTTGTCATGGAAACTATCCTATATGGATAGTGGTTTTCATTCCATTTTCGATGGTATGTAGAATGTCACATAACTCCTCACGTTTAGAGAGTTATGACCATGTGAAGTTGGAGAACCCAGGTTTGGGTAATGGACCCAAGTTTGTTTGATGGATAACGGTATATTTTTTCTATATTTGAAGGCAATAATATTATATATGGATAGTACATGTCATTCCATTTCTGGTGGTATGTGGAATGTCACATAAATCCTCACAGTTTGAGAGTTACGGCCTTACGAAGTTGGAGGACCCTCATATGTCATCTAGAAGCCCCAAAAGGTCAAAGTAGTCAAAGTGGCTTAAGAGATTTTAAAAATTAAATAATAAAGTGAAGTGATGAGTGTATTATAATTCAAATTGAATACAAAATAAATTATTTCAATAATAAATTTAATGGAGAAATTAGAAGTCAGTTAACCCTAAAATAAGGAAAGTGGGCAAAGTGACCTAGAGGATGTTTTTAAGGAAGCTACTTGGAGAGTATATATAAGAGGCATTTCTCTCTCATTTTAATTACACTTGCGAATATTGAATATCTATAGGTGTCTGAGGTAACCATGGATATCTAAGCCGAATTTTTGAGGGAAGATGAATAAAAGAAGGCCGAAATGCAAGGAAGGATAAATTATTTTGATGGTGCTTTCTAAGGTATGTTATTTACAGGTCATCTCATCATTTTCACTATAACTTTTTTTATATAATGATTCATACTGTGAAATTGATATTCCATTGAGAAAACATACCCAAGTATCTGTGGTAAAAAAATCATCTTGTGGATCGTAGTATTTTGGGAGTTAAACTCCGTGGAAAATAGGGTTTGTGGCTAGTCTTGAAACTAGTCAAAAACAGGTGTTTCGGGTAAAAACGTCATAACTTATTCATAACAAATAAAAATTAAATGAGACCAAATTTTTTGGTTATGGTACAATATGTAGTATTATGTGTAATAGTTTCATATTAATTCAAAGAATATTTCGTGCAGGGAACTCTCTACAAGGTCGCTCTCTATAATAAGCCAGAATTCAGCAAGGTATGTCATTTTTGCTATAACTCCTTTTCTGAGAGGTTACAAGTAGTGACACCTGGAGGAATTGCATGAAACACACTAAAGAACATTGTATATCAGTTTCATATTTTTATACATTACATATTCAAAGTTATGATTACTTCAAGTTAGGGTTGTTGACTAATCCAAAACTAGGCATGTGAGACTAAAGAAAAGTTTGATGAAAATGCTAGTCTCTTGTTGTTAAAGTTAAGGAAGGTTTGCATGAATGTGATCATATAAACCAGGTCTATTACAGAGATATAAATCAGATTTGGATGATGAAATTGATGAGGGATTTTGGTTGAGGTACATGTTGAGTACATGGTTGAGACAAGTAGTTGATGAGTTGGCACATACATGAGGTATATAGTTGATGATGTTGGTACATATTAATGATTCATAGTTCATGCGTAGTTGACACCTAATTGGTACATACTTGGTACATGGTTGGATGCACTTTTTTATGGTACAGGTTGAGTACAGGTTGTTTGGTACAGGTTGGTGCAAGGTTGATGCACTTGTTTATGGTATAGGTTGATTACAGGTTCAAGTACAGGTTGATGCATGGTTCCGATTTATTGGTACAGGTTTATAACGGTATATATCAAAGTGATAGTGTGGCAGTGGTTCCATCATTCTACTTCTACTTCAGGGTGGCAGGACGGGGCAAGGACAGGTGGTTGTAGCCACCTTCCGGTTGTAGCCGGAGAACATAGGGGGTTGTAACCTCCTTCTGGTTGTAGCCATAGAATTGGGGAGTTGGATCTTCCCTCAGGTTGTAGCCTGAGAAACTAGGGGGTTGGAGCCTCCTTCCAATTGCAGCTGGAAAACAAAGGAATTTGGTGCTTCCAATGAATGTAATTCTTCAAGACATATAAGAAAAATCATTCTGTGGTTTTCTCCCACTTTGGGTTTCCACGTAAAACACTAGTGTACTGTGTATGTGTATAATTTTTCATTTGTGCATTTATTATTTACTCTGTAGTTATTGGATGATAATTCTTCATTGATATAACACTTGGATTATATGGTTAAAAAGGATTAAATTGCTCTATTATTGATTCCCCCCCTCTCAGTAATCCAACACCTTTGAGTTTCTTGATTTTCATACTGTGTAGACCTTCCTGTGCCACCTCGATAGCCTCATGAATTTGTCTTCCTTTCAGAAACCCAAACTGTTCGCACGAAATATGCCTGGAAAGCATATCTTTTAATTTGTGGCTAATGACTTTTGAGATAATCTTCTAGATACATTTACATAAAGAAATCAGACAAAAATCATCAAAATTAGTTGGATTATCGGATTTGGGGATTAAAGCAATGAAGGTGGCATTAAGAGGCTCGTGAATATGCCCATTTTTTCTGGACTCCTCCACTACTTTTAAAATTTCATTTCCCAGTAAGTCAAAGAAACCCATAAAAAATTCAATCGGTCATCCATCAGAGCCTGGACTCTTCCCTTTCTGGAAGGTATTCATGATAGCTAACCATTCATGTTTTGTAACCTCCTCCATTAAGGATTCCCGCTCATCATCATCCACAAATTGAGGGAAGATCCTGGTAGCTTTCACAATTTCAGCAATTGAGAAGCCCGCCCGAGACTTAAACATATCTTTAAAATGAGAAATCCCCAAAGATGATAGTCCTTCGAAGGTATTGACCAATGTTGCATCCCCTGAGTATGGCTACAAATGGTATTAGTCAATTTCCTGCCTTTGGCAAAGGAGAGGAAAACTTTTGTGTTCTCATCCCCGCAAGCAAGCCAAATAGCCCGACTTGTTAGTCACCACAAAGCTTCCTTTTCAGCCAAAATAGATCTCCTTCGAAGATCCACTTGAACAATATCTTCCCTAGCTTCCCTGGAGCAGAAGCCTCTACCATAATCAACCTGTTAGTCCATCAACATCTTTTCAATATTGAGAATCTCTTGATCCTATTTTATTTTTTTCTCATGCGCCCAGGAGATGGTAGCATGCTTTACTTTCCTTAAGTTGTCCATAAAATGAATAGCATGATGTGAGGTAGGTTGTGGTCCTAAGGGAATCCACGGATTACAAATTAAGGCTTGGTACTCGGGAATCTTTAACCATCCTTCATGAAATTTGAAGGGGTTGGGGGTTTGACAAATCCTTCGGCTTATTTCCAAAACAATCGGGTTGTGATCTGATTCCCCACTACAAGTAACCCATTTTCAAGCAAGACCCAAGGATTCCACCAGGTCCTCCTTCAACGGGAAACAATCCAATCGTTTTGCAACCCTAGCATCTCCAACCCGTAGATTCTGCCAAGTCGGTTGTAATTTAACTGGTTCCAAGTCCAACGGGCCATGAGAATCAAGAAAATAAGTGAAATAGTCAGTCAAAAGGTCCAATGAAGATCAGGGGCCCCAAACCTCCGCCGCTCCCAAGGAAAAATTTAGGTCCCCTCCCACAATAACCCCTTGTTTAGAAATCCAAGGGAACAAAGCCAGAGAATCCCAGTATTGTTTCCGCTCTGCATAAGGACCATATATATTAACCAGCACCAGGGAGCATCCCAGCTCAGCTAAGAACAAATTGAGGCCAATCCCCGAATAGAAACCCAAACCCTATCACATTTGCATCTCTGTGACGACACCTAGTGGAAAGACCCCCAGAATGACCTTTTTCATCCACTGCCACAAACGACCAGCCGGAAAAAACTACTTCCAACGACACAACCACTACTTCACTAACCCCCAGGGTTTCTTGTACAAAGATAACATCCGAGTTGATAACAATAACCAATATTTTTAAGGACGATATTTTTGCTAGGCTCGCCAATCACCTACAGTTGAAAGAGAGAATTTTCATAAGGAAACCACCTCATGGGGTTGCTTTTCTCTAAGAGCCCATTCAATGGAGGATTGACTACCAAAATCCACATCAAATTTGGCTCGGTCTTGTGCCAGAAGTATGTGTGATCTCCTTCCCCATCCCCGAGAAGAAGACAAATCCCGAGGGAGAGACCCCAGGCCGGACCCAAGTGGATCCTCTGCACCACAACTACCTAGATACTAAGTTAAAACAACCCTGTTGTGGAGAGAGTAGTGTATCCTCGACCCCTCAGAAGACTAGGTGTCAGAATACGACTGATTACCAAAAATGGGAGTCCCACAAAAGGTCCATGAGGAAGTAGTAAAGGAAGAAGCAGTCTCCAAGGGAGAGGTTAGTTCAGTAGAGGAAGAAACCATTGAACTCCCATTCACAGGGGACACTCAAATGTGGGGCTCCCTTGTCATACAAATTTTCCTTGGGAACATAAGGGGTGCTAATCGAAGGAGGAAAAAGAACCCCAACAGGAGAGAGGGAACAAAAAGCTGACTCGGGATGGGGTTGAGGGAAGGACAAGGGAATGCCCACCGAAGAAAAAAAATCCAACCCCACAAAGCCCGACTGAAGCAACAAATCAGAAGTAGATGAAGAAACCAGAGGAAAAGAAAATTGTTGCTTACCCAGCACCAGTAGAGACCTTGGGCACGCCAGTAAAAAAAATTGTTTCTTACCCGGCACCAGTAGAGACATTTGGGCCGCCTACTGTCCCTTCCAAAGTCCACATTCTGAGAAGCCACTGCCTATGCACCCCCAGAGACCTTGGGCTCCGAAACCGCATGGCCCAACCTGGAGCCCTCACCAACATCCAAGGAGCCCCTCAGCTTACCCTTGAAAGGAAGTTTGCAATACGCTACTCCATGCCCATAAGCATGACATCTATGGAATCTGAAGAGAATGCCTTCATAATCCAAAGGTTGTATAAAAGAACCAGAAGCCATCTATATAGTCAGATCCTTTAAAAATCCCAGTTGAAGATCCGGCCTCACTAAGATCCTAGCCACTGACACTGACATTAGACCAATATCTTTAAAGGAGAAATCTGCCTCCAAAAATTCGCCTAACTTGTTTCCAATAGCCGATAAACGAACAGAGTTCCAGTATTGCATAGGGAGGTACGGTAACCGAACCCAAACAGGAACCACATCCACTCGCTCCCGCTTAGCATAAAAAATTGGAGTCCAATGATTAAGAACAATGGGGGTGCCTTCCATAGACCAAGTTTTAGAGAGTACCCAAGCGACATCAGAAGAGGACGAGAAAACAAAATCAAGCTAGCCCTTATCTAGCAACCGAATACTGGGGGAGGTTGAAAGATTAGAACCCAAGGATTTATCCACCCAAGAGCGCAAGAAGGTTGTGCCCAGTCGTTTTCCTTGAGCCCGACCCACCACGGCAAGTTCTAAAAAATCAACCACCTGATCCATGTCGATGTCCTCACCAAAGACCAAGTTGTCTGAATCAGTGCGATCTCGAGCACACTAGGAGCCTCAATGCATCGAGCATTTTGCAACCCCAACTTCCTTCTGGCGTTCGCGGCCTCCCCCCCGAGTGAAACCTTTGGAGCCCGAACACGGAGGAGAACTAGAAATACCAGGAGCCCTGCCTAGAGAAGGAACCCCCCCAAATAAATCATCGACAGTCACAACAGGTTCCGGGAAAGATCCCGAGTCATTAATGAGCTCCGGCGGTGAGAATTGAGCACAAGAATCATCCACCGCTAAGTCTTTTTGTTGGGTGTCCCAAGAACCACCATTAAAGAGATCCCCGTGCTCGAAACCGATGCAGGAAAAGACACCCTCTGTCAAACTCGGAAGAGGGTCCAACCCATAATCGAACCCCGACAAAGCAGCCACAGAAGGTCTAAAATCTAGTCCACACGAAAAAGACAAAGCGGTTGAGGTGTGTGTCCCCAAATCAATGCCAGATGTTAGGGGAATTCCCAAAACCATCGGGTTCAATTCCTCGATCCCCAATGGAAAATCGACAAGGGGATCTGGGGCCCCTGCCTCTAGACCACCCTCCACCACTCCTGAAGCCGACACAGAACCCGTAGCCCAGACCGACGCCATACCAATCCAACGAAGGACAGAGGAAAAGGGAAAGAAAACGTCACGAAACCCCTGACATCCAAGAAGTTTCCAAACCAGCCCGGGAAACTAGCTCCCACCTCGTAAAGATCGACCCAACGAAAGACCTGCTCCCACCCAGTACCAAAGAGTCCCTAACCTTAATCACCAAACCCTGTCGTCGACCTCCAAACCCCACCAACGTCGTCGCTTGTCAGTCGCTCCATCGCCTTTAAGCCCCAACATAAATCTCAATGCTCATCATTGTACTACTCTAAAAAAAAATTATTTAAAATGACACCTTTTTAAGAAACAATTCTAACCAAATTATGGCATAAATCTTAATGCTCACCACCAAGACTACCAAATTATTATCTCATGGTCTCATTTGAGCTCTAAGTTGATGTATATTAATAACACAAGATCATTAATCATGTTTCTCAACCTATGTTGTCTTGATGATGAACCAAGTTGTTGACTAGAAACATGGACTTATTTATGTGTTATGTGGGTTTTTGTGAAGATATAATGGATATTAAGGAGCTCAATCCTAGCAAGGTAATATGTTGTGGGAGGGTGTTACATAAGGTGTGGGAAGGGAATGGAGTGATAATTAGGGGAATATATGAGGGAGAAGGAGGTGATGGTCAATGGAATACATAGGGAAGAAGGGGTGATGTGAGGTGGACAGACACATAGGAGGAGGGGATGAAAAAGGTTGAAAGGAGGTAAATGGGATGTGTTGTTTTTAATTAACTAATAGATATAAAATATATTTTAATTTTTTTAATTTATAATTATTAGAAAATCAATAATTTAATTACTAAAAAAATTGTTAACGAAACATATTTATAATAATAATAAATATATATATTTTACATTTTTTAAATTTATAACTATTAGAAAATCAATAACTTAATAATTTAATTACTAATTTTTTTTAACAAAAGATATTTATAATAAATAAATAAAATCTGAAAATACAAATTATTTTAAAACCACTCATCATGAAAAATCATCATTTTTAAGTTTCATCGTTTTTCCCTATCATGTTAGGGAATCTTAATTTAAAACAAATTAGTAAATTGTCATTATGTTAATAGTACATACTGTGAATAGTATATACTATGTTTTTAGTACTAGAATTTGGATATACAACTTTTTTTTAAAAATAGTACTTTGATTTTGTTATAAAGCTGTAATCAAAATGTTATATTTTTATATGAAAACGTTCAACGGTTTTCCATTTATAAATATAACCATTATTATTTATTAAAAACAATTTAAAATACATACAAACATTAAAGCTAATGAAAAGTGTATGGTGGGATGAATTTTGGACGGTGCGTATCCAAGGAAAGAGGAGGTAAACAGTTTAATTTAATTCGGTAAAGTAAAATGAATGAATAATATACATATTATGGAAAATAAATAAATATATTAAATTAGCGAAGTGAATTGAATGAATGGATGGTAGATGTGTGAAGGGAGAATAAAAATACGGAAGATTTAATTCATTGATTGGAAGAGGGATAGCAACATAGCGAGTCGAGCAGAACACCGCAGTTAATCCCACATTTAATAGAATGAACATATTTTAATTATATTAATATATCGACCGATACAAAAATCAATATATGAACTAGATCAAGTGGGCGGTGTTGAAATCGAGCACAAAAGGGAGACCCAAGTTTCCTCCATATACAGTTGGATACCAACGCTGACATTGTCGCTGCTGAGCCCATTGTCTTTATGTGTTGTTTGGTTTTATTTGTATATTGTATTGTATATTAAATCAAGTTATGTGTTGTTTGGTTTTATTTCTATATTGTATTGTATATTAAATCAAGTTATTGAAATATATATATTTTGATAATAATAGTATTATTATTGCTTTGGATGGGGTGCTACCTAGTTGGTTGAGTTTGATAATTTGATAATGGGCTACCTGGATGTTGGTGTATTTTCCAAGTGCATGGCTTTTTGTTCAAAATGAAGTATTTACTATCGAGGTAAGTGCAATTTACTATTTGATGGTTGTTTCATCTCACTCTAGTACTATCAAGGTAAGTGCATGTTGGTGTATTTTCCAAGTGCATGGCTCTTTGTTCAAAATGAAGTATTTACTATCGAGGTAAGTGCAATTTACTATTTGATGGTTGTTTCATCTCACTCTGGTACTATCAAGGTAAGTGCAATTTATGTTGTTTTTATGGCTCTTGCATGGGATTTGTTCTTCACCTTTGATTATTTCAATTCACCCTGGTGGTTTGCTTTCAATACGTTTAGGTGGGCTTCTTTCCTATCTCCTTCAATTTGTAGGCTTGTTCCCCCCTCCTTCTACTTCACATCTAGCATGTTGGTGTATCCTCTAAGTGCATGGCTCTTTGTTCAAAATGAAGCATTTACTCATGCATTTTCCTCGGCGGTCTTGCTCTCATGCTCGTCATTAAGTTGTAGGTCATGTCAATAGTTGTTTCATCTCACTCTGGTACTATCGAGGTAAGTGCAATTTATGTTGTTTTTATGGCTCTTGCATGGGATCTATTCTTCACCTTCGATTATTTCAATTCACCCTGGTGGTTTGCTTTCAATACGCCTAGGTGGGTTTCTTTTATATCTCCTTCAATTTGTAGGTTTGCTCCCCCCTCCTTCTGCTTCACATCTGGCATAGACTTCATTAAGATTCCCCCCCGGTTTGATCCTCTTCCCCCATGTACCATGCTTGGCAAACAAGGTAAACCTCTTTAGGACTCAAGGTCCTCTCGCACTCCTTTCAGTCATCGGCCCTCAGTCTCTCCCTTTGTTTCTTCCTCAGTTTCCCCCTCTTCCAGTGTTTATGTTTCCCTAGCCAGCCAATAAGAGGAAGATGCATGGGGATTCGCCATAGTGGAAGAGGAAGTTCCACAAAAAAAACCTCAAGAAAACATGGAAATCCCTAATTTGCCTCCAGAACCACAACCCCAACATGTTGTTTGGATCTCTCAAGCTCGTGGTAATGTTATAGAAAGAAATTCACCGATTCCAGTGGAAGAATCTAGTGGAACTCAAGTAGAGAGTTCCCCATGCCAGTACTCAGATGAACAACTTCGGTTAATCTTCGATTTTCGCTCAAACATGGCAGAACATCAATATCTCCAGGAGACGATTGACCACAAGTTGGCAATTCTCCTAGAATCATTATCAGGACAAAAAACTTCTCAACATTGCCAAGTCTGCTCTCATAGTTGTGTGTGCGCTCCTATCATACAAGTTTCTCCTTGTGATGTTGGCAACAATGGTTAGTTTGGGGTATAATTTGGTAATCTAGTTATGGTTTTGGTTGCTCTTTTATTTCCAGTTTATGTAGTCTTCGGGCTAGCTTTCAACCTAGAACAACAATGTAGTCTTTCTAGGCAGTTTGATTATGGCCCTTAGGGCAGACTTTTAAGTTTTGGGGGACTTAGTGTTGGTGTTGATTTCCATTTTTTGGCATGCACCAAGCTGAATAATATTAAATTATTAAAAAACCATTATTAAATTATGTTATTGGAAAATATATATTATATATTAATAATATTAGTATTATTATTATTATATATATTATTAAATTATGTTTTTGCAAAATAATTATTATATATATTCTACTACTAATAATATTATTATTATTATATATTTCAATTTTTTATTATATATAGTATTATTATTATTATTATTTATATTTCAATTTCTTTTATTATTATAATATGTATTACAAAACATCAATTTATTTGACATGTACAAAACTATTATTAAATTATTTTATTAGAAAATATATATTATATATATTTTAATAATAGTATTATTATTATTATTACTATTAATCCCTACCTTAAGGCATGAGGGACTATTAATCCCTGGCCATCAAGGACTATGGTAAACGGTTTTCAAATTTTGCAATATTTTTGCACACAAAACAAAGTGCTTAACCTAAGTTTCCATCCGCCCATATTTTTTCTTCCCAATCAAATGTTTAGAGTTAATTTGTTCCTCCAATCACAGGATTTTTGGTCTTATTTGACCTTTTTTCTAGGCAATTTCACTTTATCAAAGTTCTTTCTTATGTTTAAAGCTAGGATTTTTCACCTAAATCTTGGGTTAACGCACATATTTGCTTAGGCATCTAAGCATCGTTCCAAGGTGGATTAATGTTGGACTCTTACTTAACATTAGTTTCGTTGTTTTTGTTAGCATTTTCTGTTACACAAGTTTATCCTAAGTTTAATGAATTCCAAACATTTATGTTGCAGTGTCTAGCCTCATAGTTCCCTTCATAGCTGAGTTGTCCAGCTGTACTTTGCATGCAAAGTCCCTCGGGCTATTAAAGTGAGAGGAACAATCGACGCCACTGTAAAATCCTCAATGTCACGCTTGAAAGAAAGCATATTGTGTGGATCCTGAAAGAAAGCATATTGTGCAGATAACATTAGCTCCCGGGGAAATTGTATGGGAGAAAGGATCTTGAGTATTGTCGTTTCATATTTTGCAGTTTCCAATTTGTAGGAAAAAGATCAGCGCTTGAATATTTTGATGATTGCATCGTTGCAGAAATGGTGCAGAGAAGCGAATTATTGGGCATAAATGGATCGTGCGTGAATAGGTTTGTGAAATAGAGAAGGCATCTACAGGCCTCAGCTCCTCATGGACGAGGTGACTTTTCTCTTTGCCTCTATTCTAGGATGAGGTGACTTTTCTCTTTGCCTCTATTCTATTGTTCTTATTTTCTTTCTTCTCCTCTTATATTCACTTAATTTGTTTTCTTCTCCCATTTAAATCACTGTTAGTAATCATGGTTTTTAGGGAAGAACCTTCAAATATATATAATATGTAATTTGTTTGTATCAAGCAATATGTGTTGATAGGGATACAAGAATGAATTTGAGGCAATATGTGTTGATAGGGATACATGAATGAATTTGAGGCCTATGCATGCATTGTTAAATCTGCATTTAATCAAAAAAAAAAATCATCTTCAACATTCAGAAGATAATAGCACGAGCAAGTGTTGGTGCATCACTGGACATTTAGCAATCTTCTCACTGTAATCAGTGAATCAACATTTGGGAACCCACATAGTGAGTTTCTTATGCCTTCCCTTTCCTGTCCTCTGCAACTGGAAGCATGCCCTTTCATGTCCTAGCTACTTTGGACAAGATGCTCATCTTCCCATGACTCGCCTCCACGAATCATCTCTACTAGAATTTAACTCGCTAGACCAAAAAAAAATTCCAATATGCTCCTCTTGGCACTGCCCGCCTCTTTTAGAATTTGTTTTCCTGCCATAACCAATTTTTTTGTGGCAGTGCCTTCTTTGGCTATGGTGGTGTATTTTTCATCCCTTTCATGTTAAACCCTCGTCAATTTGGCTGTGACGGTGTCGTTTTCATCCCCTTCATGTTAAACCCCCGTCTACGTCTCCATTCTAACCTTTATCTATTGGAAATGCGCCTTCATCTTTCATTTCTTGATTCCAAGACTTCACATGCATAATCGTTCCAATTTCGGGCTCGAAATTCCCCATCTCGATTCATCGCTTATGAAACCCTTTCAATTGGTGCTGGCAGTTCCAGGTCAAAATAAATGGTTACTATGGCTCGAAATTCCCCATCTTGATTCATCGCTTATGAAACCCTTTCAATTGGTGCTGGCAGTTCCAGGTCAAAATAAATGGTTACTATGTGTGGTGGTCTTGGATAAGCCTTATAAGACAAACTTATTTCCATATCCGAGCTCCTGCAGATTGGAGAATTTCTCTCACCGTCTAGACCCTCTTAGTGCAGAACTGATCCACAAATTCAAAACACCATGAACACTCCCACCTCTCTATTTTCTTTTTGCTTGGTCTCCATGCCCAACAATCTACATAATATAAGAAAATACACGCACCGATTATATTCTTTAGTAATTCAACAAATCAGAGAATACATGGTATGATATGAAAACATGATGCTCATTCGTTCTTACTTGAGAATGTGTTCAGAGTAAGAGAGCATCTTGAGATTTGTGATTTCACTGAGAGAACTTGTAGGAATTCCTTCATTGGAATCTTGAACATGGGTTTTATTCAGAGCCAAAGTCTGCATAACCTGTGAAAGATTATGTTCTAATTCTAGTAACTTTTCCAGCCCCATCTTGAGATCCGGATTCAGTATATGGGGAACTATCTGACCGATGTGCATGTGGATATGTAAGCTATACATGCAGGGTTATGGCATCAACATTGCCTCTCTCAACATTGCTCTTTTCAAGGGAGGGCAGGCTTGCAGGGCCTGTTGTGAACTGAGATGTGTGGAGATCTTCTTTATTGCCAATCATATCACTTCAGTCGTCGTCACAACTACAAATTTATGTTGGAATAATTCTTAGTTTAGAAGACTAGATTGGGTTGATTGAAGATTTGTAGGAGTTGTTGAGATATTCTCTCAACCTCCATAGCTATATTTGGGGTAAGTTGAATCTGAGTTCAACTATATATGTACGTATGTATGTGTGCAATAAAATAATCTAAGTTTGTGTGAATATTGTGTGCCTCTGCTCTCATGAATTTTAACATGGTATCAGAGCCTGGTCTGGCTTGATTCCCTCACGGGAAGGCCAGGAGAATGTGAGAGTTGTAGGTGAGAGTCTTGCTGCATTGTTGTGTGGAGGAGGTCATTATTCACGAGCTGTGCAATCCGCTGAAATTTGGGAAGGGTGCACGAGAGGAGAGCTCTCAAACTATACGTTGTCAAACTCTGCATGTTCCGTTGAAGAGATGCTAGTTGTTAATCGCAGGCGTCGTTGGAGAAGGAGCGCCACCCATGAATTGAACCACTGTTCGGGCCACTGTATAGAGCTGCAAAATTGGAGGTGAGAGCTGAGGTCGATGTATGTTGAAGGCTGAGGGACGTAGAAGCCACTATTAAAGATCTGTTGATGCAGCCATTTGAAGGAAGGAACACTGTGTGAATCATTATTACTGAAGGATCTGTTGCGTAGGATATAATTTATCCAAAGTGCCGCTGTAGAAACTGAAAGGAAGATTTCTGAGAAATGTTATTCCTATTGCAAGAATTGCTACATATCTTTATATAGTGGACCAGCCGGGTAAGGACGGTTCATGCATGAGATGCAATCAATGGCCAATTGCTACTGTTGTTTTCATGTCCAGACATCTTCATGCCTAGATGAGGCGATGGAGTATGTATTGTTCGAGGATCAATGTGCATGCTATGATCCTTGCAATGATATCTCACTATGGACCAAGATAAAGGAGGAGCCACCAGACGGACTGCCTATTTTTCCATTGCTTTCCAAATGATATATATATATATATATATATATATATATATATATTATGTGTGGTGTGTAGTGAGTTTAAAGTTTTTTATATATTTACGTGTTTATGTAAAAGAAAGTAGGAACTCTTGTATCTTGATATAAGTTGGCAGCCCCGGTTTCAAGAACAACTGTTCTTATTGGAAGTCACCTTGTATAATTGAATGTTGAGGACATTC
>ML788760.1:118350-145797 GCA_009831015.1 Picea engelmannii | reverse complement strand
CGCCAGTTAGCTTAGTTAAGAGTCAGTTCTCTGGTTGTCTTTTGGTTTGCATGTAGCCGACTCGGGAGAGTCTTTTCCTATATAAGGATGTAATCCGTCTTCGTTTAATATCATGAAGTGAGCGTAGCCTCACCGTATTGTTTCCCTCGCATATTTTATCTGGGAAGGTGTCAGCTCTAGCCTCTACCACCAATGTGGATTTTCAGATTGTGTTGGCATTGATCAAGGAAAGCCTCAAGGTTATGTAGGATTCCTGAGCGCAAGATGAGTGCTGCAGTTGGTAAAGACTGTGCATTATTGGAGGGGGTTTGTGGTTGAGTAAATGAGAAAGCAATAGTCCCAGTTTGGGCAAAGATGACTCCAAATGTCACAGATTTTGCTGAGCCAGCGAGAGTGGCATTGAGGTCAGGAAGTGAAGAAATTGTAGTTATTAACACAATTATGAGTGTAATGGGAATCAATCTTGACACATTAGGGCCTGAACCTTGTGTGGAGGGTTATTCAACCCCTGGTGGATATTCTTCAAGGTTGTGCATTCGATTTCTCTTGCAAAAGTAATGTTTATTGCACAGATGATGAAGTCTGAGTTTCCTGATCCAGATTTATCACTTTCTGGCATAGGAGGAGTTGAAAATGGAGGTCATGCTGCTGAGTTTATACTGCTTGGAGCAAACAATGTTTAGATCTGCATAGGGGTCATGATGCATGGTTATGGACATGTTAAGCAATTATGCGCTGAGCTCAAGGACTTTATGGTGAAGCATAATTTTTCATCTATTAAAGATTTCCATGGGATATCTCTACAATATTTCACGACCCATACAGATTTGGTTTTGGTTCGTCGTCAGCAAGAATCTATTCAACAGAGGAAATCTATTCAAAAAGCTATCCAAAGACAGAGCTTTCACTAGTGCAAAAGGTGAAATTATAACTAGTTAGCTGATGAAAAGCAAAGCTTTCACCAGCTAACTAGCAGATCATAAGGCGAAATAGCTGGTGAAACCTGAGATGGCCAGAAAAAGAGTAAATTTTTCCTAGATCGAAGTTTTATTATCTTACAGAGAACAAACATGATTTATAAGTCAAAGTTATAATTAAGAGGATCTGCTTCAAAGTGTTGTTCCAGTTTTTGAGGTGCCAGCAAGATGAAAGAGATAAAGTTTGTTACCTATTTATGGCAAGAATGACCTGTCTTTCCAGGTGGCATTTTTTTGACCTTATCTTTCAGCCTTTGAAGATTTTTACCCTTGTCATCACATTGAAGGACGTTGAATACTTTTGCAGCTGTCGAAGACTTCAATTTAGATATGGTTTGATTTCCTTTAATAAAGGATCTGTTCCTTTAGAGTTTACAATTAGTTTTATGTTATGTTATTTTTAGTATCCTAGATCCCTTTTCATAGGATCTGATCTGTACATTGTAAAGCTATAAAGCTAAAGACAATAGATGAACAAAGGGGTTCAATCCTGGATACATTTTGGCCTATGTACTAAGACTCTTATCTTGATATGAATCATAGTCTTCTTTTGCTACCAATATCAGATTTGTTCATGTGTTGCATTTCTTTGTACTTTAATTCAGTTTAGCTTAGCTTTTAAGAACTGTTATCTTCTTATTTAGCTCATGAATTTGAATTAAAGGATCTCTTACTATCTTGTATGACCCTGCATGTTAATGTACTTGGTTATTTAGACTAGTGTTCTTCATACCCCATTCCAATTACTGTATATGATTATTGATTTCTAAAAGCACTGGCTCATTTGAATGCATGATAAGTTGTTCTTCTCATTAAGCCTTTGAGTTATCCCATTGATCCACATACCCTAATTATCAAATTTCTTAATTTACCAAGCATTCTTAGCCGACAACCCTAAGGAGTTTCTTGGAGTGATAACAAATTGGTGCCGCTGCCGGGGAGAGGAGATCGAAGCTCAGCTTCCCTGGGAGATGACATAGATCTGATCTTTGATGATAGACAAAGGTTGGACACTACATTGGTTGTAATCATCTATCTGGCGACTCCATGAAGGAAGAATTCAGTGCCGACTCCACAATATTCAAATGTCAAAAGCATTTGCTACTCTTTTGGCTCGGAGGTTTGCACCTCTTGACTTCTCTTCAGTTCCTGGTTTCCCACATCTAGTACCTAATATGTCAAAATGGGGAGATTTTCCACCTATCTTCAGAGAGAACAAGGAAGACAATCCTGCAAAGCATCTCCTCAAGTTTCATGAATGCATGGATTTACTAAACCTACAGCATGAAGATGTTCATGCATTCCTTGTATGGTGATGCACGTCAGTGGTATTTCTCTTTACCTCCTTCTAGTATTTCATCCTTGAAGGATTTACACCAAGTATTCACTGAACATTGTAAAAGGTACTATTCAGATGAGCATGCATTCAATAATTGTTGTGAAGAATATGAATTGCATTCTCAGGTTGAAAATGTAAATAGAGAAGAATATCTCCCTCATCATCTACATCATTTCTCTAATGATATTCATGATGATGTTCTTTCACATCAACATAAACTAGAAATGGATTATAAAGGAGATGAATGTTCTCTAGATACACATGGAAATGATCAGTTTTCTGTTGGTCGGATATCCATTGAAATAAGTAAAGTTATCCCACAATTTTCAGATCTGCTAATCAAGAGCAGCGGTAGTAACTATGAAGAACAAGATTTTCAGAAAACATCAAATCTCCAAGAAGGACAGAAAGAGGATTATTTTTCTCCTTATGTACCTTACATGTCAATGTCAGATGAGAAGGATGAATATGATGAGGTAAAAGGTGATATTGTTTCAAATCTATTTCAAGATCCTATTGTTGATGACTCTATGCAAGAATCTTCATCTCCATCATTAGAAATTGTTCTTGATGTTCCCATATTTGATAAATATAGTGATGAGGAAGAAGAATTTAAGTCTTGTGAAGGATTGTTGACTACTAAAATTGCATCTAGTCCTACTTTTCAGCAAAAATATGATTATCAAATTGACACATTAGCAGGTGATAGTTTCAGATCTGTGGCAAATACTATGAGCATCCCTCATCTTTCAGATTTGCAGACACTGGGAAATTATAGCAGACATGAAGACTTGAAAGGTGATGAGCAGAATGACCAATCAGTAAGTGAAAGTATTGCAGCCCACAAGTCGTTGAGGACAGCCCACATTTTCCAGACTTGCATATAAAGGTAGATTGCAACAGATATGAAGAAGGTGAGGAGCTGAAAATTCTGGATCAACAGTCCATCCTATATGTTTCTCCAACATATCTCGAGCAGCCTGCATTCAACAGTGAGATTAGTAAAGGCAACCTTCAACATCATTTCAAATTACAGTTGGATCAGTAGTCCAAAGAGGTATTGCTTTGTGAATTTGATGACCCTTTTGCTGACTATTTAGAGTCTATGAGCAGCATGGATGTTAAAATAGTTCTCTCAGAAGAATATTGTCTTTATCATCTATTCAAACCTATTTTATGCATGATATGGCTTCCATTGTTTCTCGGGTCAAGATCTAGCATGATGTCAGTAAATCAGTTTCTCACATGGCTTCATTGGAAGCATTTCTTCACTTGATAAGAGGCAGTACAGTTGGTTAGTGTAGGAGTAGGCAGAAGAATAAGCTCGCCATACGAGCAGCTAGATCTTTTCAGTTGTTGAGCTCATAAATAAGAAGGGTAGGCTATAGGCAGGCTACATGCAAGTTGCATGCAAGTTACAGGTTTGTAGAGGAACAGTTGCACAGGTCAGATGACTCCATGCCCAATGCCAAAGGTGAATGGAACTACTAGGTTCTTGGAAACCTCACAGGGAGGTCTCCATCCCAGTTGGAGCCAATTGTTAGCGATCAAAATGTACTAGTAAATTTTGAGTGCCTTCATCAAATTTAAGCTAGAATTGCCTATTTTTCTGATCTCAAGCCAGTGTCATGATTTCCAAAATTTCCATTAAGTCTTAACAAGCTCCTGTTGATTGTTTTTGTCTAGAAACTCTATGGCCTTTCTCTTCTCACCTACATTTCAAAAACCTTGTTAGTATTGCTTAAAACCTAGTATTATGCCTTATGGATTTTGCAAAAAAGAAAATATATGTTCTTTTTATAAATTTTATCAAATAAAAAGGGTGTGTGCAAAGTGACCTAAGGTCTTATCCATTACCTATGACCAAGTCTATTCATATTTCAAACTCTATATACATTTGCAAATTGTTTTAGTCTACCTAAGCTACCTCTCAGGTTTGATAGCTTTTTAGCCAAGACTTCAAGCCACAAAGCCAAGTCATCAGGTCAAACTCAGTCATAAGTCAAGACATGAATTATGTCATAGTTTAAGTTATGAATTAAGCTATACAGTTAAGGTGTCATCTCCCAAAATCGCTAGTGCCACAAGATCATACTCTTAAAAGCAGATTTCGAGATCCAGTTGTTTGTAGAGATTGGGTTGTCTCACACCAAGCTAATAAGTTTAAACTCATAGGTGTTAAGCTTATGATTCTAACTCTATGTTCAGGTGTTCAATTGGTTACAAATGTCAGTTTTCAAATGTTGCAAGCGTATCATGCAGAGGTTAGACAAATACAGGCGCAAATGCCCTATGATTGGGGATAACTCGCGTTCTAGGACATTTGACAGAATTGGAGGTATATCAGGCTGAGATTGCAGGGTATCTATGTTTATGTGGATTTTCCATCCTCTGCATGTACAAAGGGTGTTAATTTCCACAAGTCACAGGCACAAGTCATGAGTCAAACCTCAACTCGGCTACATGTTGAAACATTCATCAAGCGCAAACAACCGGAGTTCCACTTCGTTTCTGTCATCAAACGATTTATCCAAACTCGTGTACAAAATCGGGTTTCTCTTTGCTCCTATTACATTATGAGGAAATGATGACAATAAAATACCAACGATCTTAGCATTAGATCTGCAGGCAATCTTCGGTGTCCAAAGGTATTACAAGGTTAAGGATATGTCTCAGGCAGACTTTGGGAGGCTAGAGATGGAATTGGCTGAAGTTGAGATTCTTAGATTGATGACTTGTCGGGTCGAGTTCGGTCCCGCTCAGCCCTTCAAGGGCACCTGGATCACGGGTTTCCTCCACATGAAAATTCAGACACTCAGGACCATGCCACAATAGTGCAGTTGTGTTTGCCTGGAAGGGGAAAACACTGCAGGAGTATTGGTGGTGCACCAAGAGGGCTCTTGACTGGGGTCCTAGCAGTGGCCCTGATCTGATTTTCAACGATGGTGGCAACATTATCCTTCTGATCCATGATGGAGTGAAGGTTGAGGAAGATTTTTCCAAGACTGGGAAGGTGTCGAATCCGGCCCCTACCACCAATGTGGATTTTCATATTGTGTTGGCGTTGATCAACGAAAGCCTCAAGGTTATACAGGATGCTTGAGCGCAAGATGAGTGTTGTAGTTGGTAAAGACTGTGCATTATTGGAGGAGGTTTGTGGTTGATTAAATGAGAAAGCAATAGTCCCAGTTTGGGTAAAGATGACTCCAAACGTCACAGATTTTTTTGAGCCAGCGAGAGTGGCATTAAGGTTAGGAAGTGAAGAAATTGTAGTTATTAACACAATTATGAGTGTAATGGGAATCAATCTTGACACATTAGGGCCTGAACCTTGTGTGGAGGGTTATTTAACCCCTGGTGGGTATTCTTCAAGGTTGTGCATCCAATTTCTCTTGCAAAAGTAATGTTTATTGCGCAGATGATGAAGTCCGAGTTTCTTGATCCAGATTTATCACTTTCTAGCATAGGAGGAGTTGAAAATGGAGGTCATGCTGCTGAGTTTATACTGCTTGGAGAAAACACTGTTTAGATCTGCATAGGGGTCATGATGCATGGTTATGGACATGTTAAGCAATTCTGCACTGAGCTCAAGGACTTTATGGTGAAGCATAATTTTTCATCTATTAAAGATTTCCGTGGGATATGTCTACAATATTTCACGACCATACAGATTTGGTTCACCGTCAGCAAGAAGATATTCAGTAGAGGAAAGATATTCGAAAAGCTATCCAAAGACAGAGCTTTCACCAGTGCAAAAGGTGAAATTATAACTAGTTAGCTGATGAAAAGCAAAGATTTCACCATCTAACTAGCATATCGTAAGGCGAAATAGTCGGTGAAACCTGAGATGGCCAGAAAAAGAGTAAATTTTGCCCAGATCAAAGTTTTATTATCTTACAAAGCACAAAGATGATTTATAATTCAAAGTTATAATTAAGAGGATCTGCTTCAAAGTGTTGTTCCAGTTTTTTAGGTGCCAGCAAGATGAAAGAGATAAAGTTTGTTACCTATTTATGGTAAGAATGACCTGTCTTTCCAGGTGGCATTTTTTGACCTTATCTTTCATCCTTTGAAGATTTTATGCCTTGTCATCACATTGAAGGATGTTGAATACTTTTTCCGTTGTCGAAGACTTCAGTTTAGATATGGTTTGATTTCCTTTAATAAAGGATTTGTTCCTTTAGAGTTTACAATTAGTTTTATGTTATGCTATTTTTAGTATCCTAGATCCCTTTTCATTGGATCTGATTTGTACATTGTAAAGCTATAAAGCTAAAGACAATAGATGAACAAAGGGGTTCAATCCTGGATACATTTTGGCCTATGTACTAAGACTCTTATCTTGATGTGAATCATAGTCTTCTTTTGCTACCAATATCAGATTTGTTCATGTGTTGCATTTCTCTATACTTTAATTCAGTTTAGCTCAGCTTTTAAGAATTGTTATCTTCTTATTTAGCTCATGAATTTGAATTGAAGGATCTCTTACTATCATGTATGACCCTGCATGTTAATGTACTTGGTTATCTAGACTAGTTTTATTCATACCCCATTCCTATTACTGTATATGATTATTGATTTCTAAATGCACTGGCTCATTTGAATGCATGATAAGTTGTTCTTATCATTAAGCCTTTGAGTTATCCCATTGATCCACATACCCTAATTATCAAATTTTTTAAGTTACCAAGCATTCTTAGCCTACAACCCTAAGGAGTTTCTTGGAGTGATAATAGGTTCATGCATGAGAAATAGATTATAAAGTAAAGGTGATCTGAGATATTTTCATCGTGACTTATAAAGAATTGCATTAAATGAGCATAAATTAAAGTGCACCATTAAAGAAGGAAAAACTCAAAAATGAAGATACATAAGCATCATATATGAACAAAAAAACTTGATAACGGATTTTGTCCCTGGTGGACTACATCTCTGGGTCCTACTCTCAAATAGGTAGGCTCTTTCATGAACTCAACAAAAGAATTTGGAAAAATACATAAGTATACCTCATTCTGAAATCAAGTTGCAGAAATAATGCTCAGATCAGAAAACAGACAACACCATTGAATCTGTGGCGTCGAATTACCCAAAAATGATTGTCTCCATGCTTCGATCTGACTCTGGCACTCCCAGGCCCAAGAAGAATTTCGTCTTGGTTTTTGTGCACTCTGCAACCTGCAATAATGATTGTCCTTGCCTTGAAAATCATGCCCACAGGTCGTACAGTCCGTGCCCCCTTCCCATATCTTGGTGGATACCCTTCTTAAGTAATTAATTGGGTGATATGTACTAAGTGGTACCTGTGGAAAAATGGTTATGGGTGGACATATTAAGGCTTGGGCGTAGGCAGAGCTTCCGGGGTCGATCCCCATGGACTATGTTTTTGGTTGGTATTTGTTATATTGTTTACAATATATATTTCTACCCCGCCAACTTTAGCGGTGTCACTAGAAGGTCTATCATATGTTTCCAAAGTTGGCTTGGTCTGCCAGATTTGGTGGACTTGCCAAATTTTTGTTTTCAAAATTCGTTCACGGGTTGTCCTTGGGATTTTCCCACCTGCCACATGGTAGTCCATGATTAGGCCACATGGAGGCCTCTCATTGGGCCACGTTGTCCCCTGCCAAGTCAACACGCCACGTCATTCGTACAGACTGGCACGTGGCACGATTTGACTGGTCCACGGATCGATTCAAAAAGCCAATAATCGGGTGACACATGGTAGCCACTGGTGCTACCACGTCATCATGATGATCTCATCATGCCACATGTCACTTCTTTTCTCCTGCCATGTGCATTGTACAGATTTTGACATCATCTGTATGGATGTTGACGTCATCAATATGGATGTTGACTCATCCCTTGTTGATTAGGATAGGTTGACCAAACTTTGACCGTGAATATCTTTCAATTTGTAATTTCGTTTGATGAGTCATTTGCACTATTAGAAATCTTGCGACACGCTCTTCGCGGTAATGTTGTTTTCATTGAGTTTTGGGAACTCTGAATTTTTTCCTTTTCTCTGTCTGCTAGAGCCATTCTAAGCATTATGAGTTGCCTCTGTGATTTCTGAGTTGTTCTGAGCCTTCTCTAGATCCCTTTTGGATCATGCCTTCCCACTAAGAGATTTTTGAACCACCAAAATCTATCATCAATCAACATGTAAGTGACATAAGAGTCCTCTCACTTTGTCCTTCTCAATCCACTTTGCCTTGCTTGGATGTGTGCCTTTTAAGCCTACTCGAAGATAATCAACATCACCCCTGCATGAAGTCCTTGTCCTCATGTCTATGATGATATCTTCTTGTATCTCATCCAAGTACCTAGGTGAAAAATCATCAACTGAAGGTATTGAAACTTCCTCATCTTGATCCATGATCATGGGAGGCTAAAAAAGTTTCAAGTTCTCAACATTCACAACTGAGTAAATCTACATATAAGGTGGAAGATCTAGATGAAAAGCATTGGTACCACTTTTCTCCAAGATATTGAAGGGTCCATAACGAATGGGCTTGAGTTTCTTGCCTTCACCCTTCAATCTCTCCTTGTTGATGTGAAGCCATACCCGGTCTCAAACCTGGAACTGATGATCAACCTTGTGTTTGTCATGCTGAGATTTATACTATGCTTTACTTTTCTCCAACTATTCCCTAACTTCCTGGTGTATCTATTAGATCCTCTGGATGAACTTGCAGGCTCTATCCTCTGTTCATTATTCATTCACATCGGCATCTATCCCATACATCAAGTCCAAAGGAACCTTTGGTAGGTACCCAAAACATGTCTCAAAAGGTGAACTCTAAGTGGATGAATGTAAAGCTCGGTTGCACGCATGTTGTACATAGGGTATCTGTTCATCCCATAACTTGGGATGCTTGCTACAATAGCCTCGAAGAAAAAGTACCATTATTCGATTTACTACCTCTGTCTGCTCGTCGGTCTGTGGATGGAAAGCAGTGGTCCTCTTCAATTTGGTGTCCATCATTATCCACAAGATATTTCAAAATTCCCTAAGGAATCGAGTATCTCGATCCGAGATGATGGATGTGGGTAACCCAAAGTGAACCCAAACATATTGAAAGAAGAGATTAGTAGTCTTCTCAACAATGATCTTCTTTTTACATGGCATCAAGATACACATATTGTTTAACCTATCCACTACAACATACAAATAAGCATGACCCCCTTTGGTCATTGGTAAACCCCCTACAAAATCCATGGAGACACTTTCCCATAGATGGGATGGAACAGGAAGTGATGAGTATAGCCCCAATTTTCTATTAGTTGGCTTACAAGTAGAACACATCACACACCCCTTTACATATTTAGTTACAATTGATTTCATTTGAGGCCAGTAACAAAACCTATGCAAATGAGCCATAGTTTTTCCTACCCCAAAATGCCTAGACACAAGATAAGTGTGAGCTTCTCGTATTACATGGACTCGTTCACTTATAGGAATACATATATTTCCAAGATGGTAGAGTAGTTTTACCTACAGACAATAGTTCACTACTTGTTCACCAAGGGTTAGCTTTGCATATACTTCTTTAAAATCTTCATCGATGGAATATTGTTCTACATAACTATCATGAGATAAAGAAGCATTCTTCAAAATAATAGAAGCAACAATAGGAGGTCTATAAAGCATATCAACTATCTTGTTACTTGTACCCTTTTTGTACTTGATTACCAAATGAAATTGTTGTAGAAAACCCATCCACCTGTAGTGTCAAGATTGTTGCAATTTGGTCTGTGCTTGAAGATATTGTAAGGGCTGGTGATTTGTATGTATGATTGTTTCCTTCCCTAACAAGTAGTGCTTCCATTTCTTTACGCTATGGACTGATGCATACAACTCTTTATCATATGTAGGATAGTTAACAACAACTTGGTTAAGAGTTTCGGAGTGGTAACGGATAGGCTTATGATATTGAATCAATACTCCACCCATGGCGTATCCACTATAATTTGTCTCGATCTCAAAAGGTTGTTGAAGATTCGACAGTGCTAATACTGGTGCGGTACTGATCTTCTCCTTCAAAATATTGAAAGCTTTTTGTTTCTTTCCTTCCCACTGAAAAGTGTTCTTCAAATTGGTGAAGGAATGCAAAGGAGCTGCTATAAAGGAGAAGTTGGGAATGAATCTCCTCCAATACTGGACTACACCTAAGAAGCTTTAGACTTCGGTTACACTCTTTGGCTCAGGCCATTTTACAATTACATCAATTTTGGAAGGATCAATTTTCAATTTTCCTCCTCCTACAATATGACCTAAGTACACAAGTGTAGTCTTCCCAAATTCACATTTAGACAATTTTACATACAACTTTTCCCTTTGCAAAGTATCCAATACTTACTTTACATGCCTCACATGCTCATCCCAAGTCCCGCTAAAAACAAGAATGTCTTCTAAATATATAATCACAAATTCATCTAGGAAAGGCCTAAATACCTCATTCATCACACGCATGAAAGTTGTCGGAGCATTACAAAGCCCAAACGACATAACCAACCACTCAAACAATCCTTGTTTGGTTTTAAAGGTAGTTTTCCATGCATCATGTTCTACGACCCTGATTTGATGATATCCACTATGCAAATCCAACTTAGTGAAATAAATAACATTCTTCAATTGATTAAGTAAATCAATTGAAAGCGAGGAAGAGGGTATCGATTTTCCACTGTGATTTTATTTAAAGCTCGGTAATAGGCACACATTAGCCATGTGCCATATTTCTTTGGAACCATCACGATCGAAGAACCACAAGGAGATGAACTGGGCCTGATGACCCCTTGATCTAGTAAGCCCTGTACCTTCTTCCTGATCTCTGTCATCTCCACAATTGACATCCTGTACATGCCCACATTAGGAAGAGGAGAATCCTACTGAAGATGTATCTCATGTTGGATTTCCCTCTTAGGAGGTAATCCATCTAGTTCCTGAAAAATATCATCATACTTAGAAACAATATCAATTAATTATGTTTTATGTGATAGATCACACCCTTGGAAAGTGTCAGATGCCCCGACATATTCTCTCTGACGACCATGAGTACATATCTCTTATTAGTTTTTATGATTCTTTTCATTTTCCCTTCAATAACAAGTGTTGTATTTACCCTCATGTTGTGAGCTCTAACAATATATTCCACTCCCCCTTTAGTAAGGTGGTATTTGTTCTCATGACAAAAGAAGACTGTTTTTATATCATAAATATAAGGACTTCCCAACACTATGCCACACATATCAAGTGGTACAACATCCAAATCCACTTCATCAATCAACTTTGAAGAAATAGCAAATGTGATCCTACATTGTCTTGTGACATTAAGTTTTGCTTTATCACATACCCAACCAAGAGGATAAGGCTTCGGATGTGGTTTCATTTCAAGACCCATCTTATTGACAAGTGCTTCAGATATTAAGTTTACTTGGGAACTCAGATCAAATAATGTATCTATCTTTGTATGTTGAGATACAACTCTTATATGAAATAACTCATTCCTCTTTCGTTCATCAACATGAGATTTATCATTGGAACTAGAACTAGCATGAAGAGAATATTTACCTTGTACTTCAACTGTTGTGATCGTTCCTTCATATTTTGAATCGGAACCAAGATCTTGTTGCATTGTAGTAACGGTCTTTGTCTTCCCCTTTCCATCGAACTGTTTTGATTTCTTTTCTGGATGCAGTTTCGAATAGTGTTCTTCATCGTGACCGCTCTTCTTGCAATGAGTGCAAGATGGTTTTCCTCCTTCTCTCGACACTATAGCGGTCTTCTTGTCCTTCCTTTTAAACTTCTTAAAAGTATTTTGTGGGAAATTGGAAGGTTTCTTTGTGGGATATTCTTGAACATGTTTCCCCCTATTCTCAAGGTGAGTGGCTTGCACACAAACTTCGTCAAGACTAGTGGGGTTAAAAAAAAGCAAAGTATGACAAATGTAATTGTGAAGTACGCCAATATACTTCATTAAAGTTTCATAAGAATCCAAAGGAATGTTCAATGCAAGAGCTTTCTTCCTAAATTCTTCTGTGAAACTTTGTATAGTTTGACCTTTACTTTGCCTCAAAGTTTGTCATTCCATCATTGTTTTATGTAATAACCCTAATGGATAAAATTGTTTCCTTATCATTGATTTAAATTCCAACCATTAGGAAATAATATTACCACACTTACTTATGTTCTGAAGCTTTCTCTCCCACCATATGAGAGCGGTTCCTTCCAACTGAAGAGAAGCCAATTTCACTTTAACTTCATCGTCATCAATATGTTGGACATGGAAATACACTTCAACCTGTCAGATCCAATTATCTAGATTTTCAGGATTAGCATCTTCATTAAACATAGGTAGAGAAAATTTTACATCAAGCTTTAATAATGATTTATTAAAAGAGGCTTTATGGCTAGAATGATGAGAATGCTCAGAGGAAGAAGAACTAGAACTCGAAGGTGAAGACGAACGCTCAAGAGGATCTCCTCCAGCCCCTTGTTTTACCGAAGCATCATCATCTGCATGTGCTTCCTTTTTCTTCCCTTTCTTCTTCGTCCTCTTCTCGTAATCTCCACACATTCGTTCGACCATTTCTGACATGCGATAAAATTCCATGTGAAATTTTTTCTCTTGTTCATCATGCTTGTCCTCTTCTTCCATTTTCTTTCTTCTAGATGAATGGCCAACTTCGGGATTGAAATTCTTAAGAGTTCCTTCACCCTGCTTATGCTTGGCCCTAGTAAGAATTCACACTCAACAATTCAAGTCAAAGACGCCTGCTCTGATACCAACATGATCCGGGATCTTTTCATTGTGACTTATAAAGAATTGCATTAAATGAGCATAAACTAAAGTGCACCATTAAAGAAGGGAAAACTAAAAATGAAGAGACATAAGCATCAGATCTAAACACAAAAACTTGATAACGGATTTCGCCCCTGGTGGAATACGTCTCAGGGTCATGCTCTCAAATGGGTAGGCTCTTTCATTAACTCAACAAAAGAATTTGGCAAAATACATAAGTATACCTCATTCTGAATTCAAGTTGCATAAATAATGCTCAGATCATAAAACAGACAGCACCACTAAATTTGTGGTGTCGAATTACCCAAAAATGATTGTCTCCACGCTTCGATCCGACTCTAGCACTCCCAAGCCTAAGAAGAATTTTGTCTCGGTTTTTGTGCCCTCTGCAACCTGCAATAATGATTGTCCTCGCCTCGAAAATCATGCCCACAGGTCGTACGGTCTGTGCCCCCTTCCCGTAGTTGGGCGGATACACTTCTTAAGTAATTAATTGAGCGGTATATGCCAAGTGGTACTAGTGGAGAAATTGTTATGGGTAGACATATTAAGGCTTGGGCGTAGGCGGAGGTTCTGGGGTCGATCCCCATAGACTTCGTTTTTTGTTGGTATTTGTTATATTTTTTACAATGTATATTTTTTCCCCGCTAACTTTAGCGGTGTCACTAGAAATTCTATCATTCGTTGCCAAAGTTGGCGTGGTCTGCCAAATTTGGCGAACCCGCCAACTTTTTGTTTTCAAAATTCGTTCACGAGTTGTCCTTGGGCATTTCCTGCCTGCCATGTGGCAGCCTCTGATTGGGACATGTGGAAACCTCTCATTGGGCCACACTTCCCCCTGCTAAGTCATCACGCCACCTCAGTCATACGGACTGTACATACTTCCACGTGGCACGATCTAACTAGTCCACGGATTGGTCCGAAAAGCCAATTATCAGGTGACACATGGCATCCTCTGGTGCTTCCACATCAGCATGCCACATGTCACTTCCCTGCTCATGCCATGTGCATTGTACGGATGCGGATGTCATCCATACGGATGTTGACGTCAGCAGTACAGATGTTGACTCATCCCCTGCTGATTGGGCTAGGTTGACCAAACTTTGACCGTGAATATATTGCAATCTGTAACTCTGTTTGATGAGTCATTTTCACCGTTAGAAATCTTGCGATGCACTCTTCGAGATCATGTCATTTTCACTAAGTTTTGGGAACTTTAATTTTTTTCCCTTTCTCTGTTTGTTGGAGCCATTTTGAGCATTATGAGTTGCCTCTGTGAGTTCTAAGTTGTTCTTAGCCTTCTCTAGATCCCTTTTGGATCAAGAGGATTCATGTTTCTAAACATATGTACTAGAATCAAGGACCTATTTACAATAGTTGATATCATCGCTATTCTTGGAGGCTTTGTAAAAAGATATACTTAATTGGAAATTATTTAGTGACTTTTATGAGTCAGAGGAATTAAGAGATAGAATGTACATTGTTCCTAAAATGAAAATATAGAATTTGTCTCGACTCTCCACTCCTTAATGCACTCAAATTCATAGGTTTCCATTGATTGAGTCACTTCATGATCTACACCATAGGGATACCATTGACTTATTGAAAGACAATACATGTCTGATAATTATCTAGATATGAAAGAGAATATGGTATTAAATATTCATCCTAATAAGATTTTTAGCACATAAACCTTCTTCAACAAAGCTTCGTGACAAATATTTAATGCCCACACCAAGTCCAATAGTAACAGAATTGAGTTCTGTAAGCTCCTACAAGTTTGTTTGGATAAGGTCAACGTGAGCATGTCATACATAATCACTCAATCTAGTGTTTTCAAAAATTGACCTCTCAATGCAAAAATTGTGTTATTTCTTACTGAGAAAAATCCTAGTTCTAGAGATCATTGAATAAAACATTTTCCAGGAAATGGAATCACAAGAGAGGGGTTCCCATAGATTTAATCCAATGCCACAAATCCAATGTTATTAATTGTTCATCGATCTAAGTCTTGGCTAGTGTTTTAAGGCGAGTTGAAACTTGCTTCCTAAAGCCATACATGGACACATTAAGAATTTGGTTTGGGGGCATAAAAACCAAATTGAGCAACAAAATTGAGTTTTGTAATATCTTGCAAGTTGTTTTGGACAAGAATGATGTGGGCACGTTATACATAATTACCTAATCTATAGTTTTCAAAAATTAACCCCTTGGTGAAAAACATTCATTGTATCTTGCTGAGAAAAACCCTTGTTTTGGAGATTGGTGAATAAAACATTTTTTTTAATGGAATCATGGGAGAGGTATGACCCTAGATATCATATGATGTGATGAGTCCAACACAATTGAATTTTCATCTATTTGATTCTTGATTAGTGTTTTATGGTGAGCTACAACTCACTTCATGAAGCCATACATGGACACATTAAGAATTAGGTTTGGGGGCATAAAAACTAAATTGAGAAGAAAAATTGATTTTTGAAATATCTTTCAAGTGTGATTGGCTAAGGATGATGTGGGCATATTATACACAATCACTGGATCTAGAGTTTTCAAAAATCAACCCCTTGGTGAAAAAAATGCTTTATCTCTTATTGAGAAAAACCCTAGTTTTGGAGATCGACAAATAAAACATTTTTTGGGCAATGGCATCATGGGAGAGGGATGAAACTAGATATAATATGATGTGATGAGTTCAAAACAATTTACTTTTCATATATTTGAGTCCTGATTAGTGTTTTATGGTGAGCTACAACTCACTTCTTGAAGCCATTTACGAACAGATTGAGAATTTGGTCCAAGGGCATAAAGACTAAACTGAGAAATGATACTAAATAACGTAAGATCCTTCAAGGTTTTTTGGCCAATTCATGCATGAGAACGCTCTCCATAATCACCCAATCCATAGTTTTCAAAATCAACCCTTTGGTGCAAAAATTGCATTGTCTCTTAGTAAGCAAAACCCTAGTTTTGGACATTGTCAAATAAAACCATTTTTGAGAAATGGAATCACAAGAGAGGGGTTACCCTAGTTGTATTATGATGTCACAAATCCAATTCAATTGATGATTCTCTGATCTGAGTCCTGGATAGTGTTTTATGGTGAGTTACAACTCGCTTCCTGAAGCCATTTCGGAACACATTGAGAATTTGTTCTAAGGGAATAAAAATCAAACTAAGAAGAAGAATTGAGTTTTGTAAGCTCCTTATATCATGTTTGGACAAGGAAAATTTGATCATTCAATCCAAAATCACGCAATCAATATTTTTCAAAAATCAACCCCTCTGTGCAAAAATTACATTGTCTCCTATTATACAAAATCCTAGTTTCGGAGATTTTTTAATAAAAATAAATTCTGGAAATGGAATCACGGGAGAGGGGTTTTCCTAGCTGTAATAAAATGTCATGAGTCCAACACAATAAGCATTTCATCAATACGATTCTTGTTTAGTGTTTTATGGCAAGTTGAAACTCACTACTGGAAGCCATTGAGGGACACATTCATAATTTGTTCTAGGGGCATAAAATCCAAACCGAGAAACAAAATTGAGTTTCATAAATATTACAAGTTTTTTTATCCAATGCCTACATGATCACACTATAAATAATCGATCAATCTAGAGTTTTCAAAAATTTACCCCTTAGTGCAAAAATTACAATGTTTGTCACTAAGAAAAACCCTAGTTTCGTAGATCATTGAATAAAACATTTTCCAAGTAATGGAATCACGAGAAATGGGTTCCCCTAGCTGTAATTCGATATCACGATTCCAATTCAATTGATGATTCATCAATCCAAATCTCATTTAGTGTTGTATGTTGATTTGCAACTCGCTTCGTGTAGCCATTCAGAGACACATTGAGAATTTGGTCCAAGTGAATAAAAACCAAACCGCACCCTGGATGGGGTGACACATGGTTCACACGTGTCAACGGCTGGGGCAGACACGAGGGTAGTTAAATCCCCTCACTTCCACCCTCCTCCCCTGTCAATTTGTGATGTCTAGTTTACATGTATGCCAAGGCTTAGTGCATTGGGTCTTAATGGAGACTTAGGCTCGACTCCTCAACAATAGTCCAAAACAACTAATGGCCATTAATCCTGCACTAATGGCTACATGAGCCATCAACTCCTCCGTCCTCCTAGTCTTATCCTCTTGTGGAGGGTCCTATATTGGGAATTCGGTCGCAGCTCATGGTCTTATTCTACTTGATTTTTTCCATGCCCTGGCTTTCCACCCTGTGTCTCTTTCTCGCACCATTGTTGATTCCATTCACCCTGCGCTCTTAGTAGCCATGCCTCTTGGGAGAGGTAAGTCTTAGTGAATTCCAGCCTATTACAGCCGATTTGGTAGGAAAAAACACCTGGGACCAGCCTCGTTCACTCTCATCCCAGGTGGCAGCTCAAACCACTCACCGTCCTATGATCAGAATTGGTATGAGGCGGCTCAACCAAAGCCCCTTCCTTCAAGCACAAAGGGTCTCCATGGATGTTTTCTGGTGGAAGACGAAATTCCTCCCAACTGGGAGGAAATTCTTCCTTTCCTACCGTCAACTGCCTTGGAACAACGACCGACCATTTGCACCACCACCCCTTTCTAGGAGCCATCCGAGACATCCTGCATTGTGGAAGGGGAAATACCTCTTCAAGAGGAGCACTCGAGACAGAATTTTGCTACCACTATGGAAGAGGACCATGCCACAGATTCAACCACTGTTAATGATTATGTTGTTGCTACCATGGACAAGGACCCTGGAACAAACAAGGATGACGATGACACTAAAGAATAGGCTCACCTGGCTCCCAGATCTTGCAGGCTCATGGAAGAACACCCAGTATTGATCTTCGAGATGTGCAAGGATTTGGCAGAGCAGCAACACAACCAATTCATCCTCAACAAGCATTTGGACATCCTATACGACTCCCTATCAAGCGAGCATGAGAAAATTCGATGCCCGACTTGCTGCCAGCCTTTCGTATTCTGAATTCACTAGGATGAACGATCAGGTTCACCTCATGTCTAGTTCTCTTATAGGTTTTTTCTCTGGTCTAAATGTTATTTTTTTTGTGCACCACAGACTCTGGTTCTGGATTGATAGTTGGTCGGGGCACTCAGTCCACCACCTATTCTGGTTTCCACGCTTGTGGCAGAATAGGTGGCAAGTCCCCATGTTTGTTGACAGTTGTCTTTTTTAAGGTTTATGAACAATGGCTCCCACACGTTCTAGTTTCCACTACGATGGAAAAACATATGGTGTGCTATAGTGTATACTTAGACATGTGTGATTTTTTTATAAAGTAAGGTAATACAATACTTTTTATTAAAAAAAAAAAAAAAAAAAATAGTAGAATTAAATTTTATAATCTCTTGCAAGTGTATTTGGCCAAATCCAATGTGACCATGCTATCCACAATCAGCCAGTCTATATTTTTTTTTATATCAACCTCTTAGTGAAAAAATTGCATTTTCTCTTGTTGAGAAATACATAGTTCCAAAGATATTTGAATAATACATTTTCTAGGCAATAGAATCATTGGAGAGGGGTTCCCCTAGATGTAATCCAATATCATGATTCCAATGCAATTTATGGTTGTTCGATCTAAGTATCGATTAGTTTTTTATGGAGAGTTGTTAATCGCTTCCTGAAGCCATTCAGGGACACATTGAGAATTTGGTCTAGGGGCATAAAAACCAAATCGAGTAGTATAATTGAGTTGTATAAGATCATGAAAGTGTGTTTATCCAAGGTTGACATGAGAAAAATATCCATAATTTATTGATCCAAAGTTTAAAAAAATCAACCCCTTAGTGCAAAAATTGCATTGTCCCTTACTAAGAAAAACCTAAGTCCTGGTGATCGTCAAATAAAAACATTTTTTGGGAAATGGATGTTGGGTATATGTTATATTATTTTCATTATTATTCCATGTAATGTAAACTATAATGGGAGAAAGGGGGAATCACATAGTCGCCCCCTATTTGGGGTTTTGGGGGCAGATCCCTGGAGAAAAAAAAAATGGGTTGTTTTTGGTTTGTTTTTGGCCTATTTTTTGGTGCTTTTCTACCCATTGTAATGTAATTATGACCAAGGAATCTAATTTAGGTCAATGAATTAGGGTTTTGGATGTCACAATATCCTATATATTGTATTTTAATGGTGAATCTAATACAATGAGAGTTAGAGGTGCGGCTCTAAACATTTATTGGTTTTCCTGGTTAAGGGTTTCTAGGGTAAATTTCTTAGTACTATGTCTGATTGTTATTTGTTTCTTTCTAATTTATAAAGAATTTGTATGTAAATTGATACAATGTAAAGGTTTAAAACCCACAATGGAATCATGGGAGAGGGATTTCTCTAGCTACAATCTGATTTTATGATTCGAATGAAATCAATGGCTCGTCGATCAAAGTCTCAGTTAGTGTTTTATGGAAATTTGCAACTTACTTCATGAAGCCATTCAGGGACACATTGAGAATTTTGTCCAAGGGCATAAAATCCAAGATGAGAATCATAATCAAGTTTCATAATCACTTGAAAGTGTGTTTTACCAATACCAACATGAGCATGCTATACACAATTTCTCAATCCATAGTTTTCAAAAATTCATCCCTTAGTGCAAAAATTGCATTATCTCTTACTAAGAAAAACCCTAGTTTAGAATCTCAATGAATAAATAATTTTATAGGCAATGGAATCATGGGAGACGGGTTCCCCTGGTTGTAATATAATTTCATTTGTCCCATTGAATCGACGGTTCATTGATCCTAGTCTTGGTTAGTGTTTTATGGAAAGTTGCAACTTGCTTTCGGAAGCCATTCAAGAACAGATTGAGAATTTGGTCCAAGGGCATAAAATCCAAATTGAGAAGGAGAATTGAGTTCCATAAGATCATGAAAGTGTGTTTGGACAAGGTCTATGTGAGCATGATATACAATACAATTTCTTGATCCAATGTTTTCAAAAATCAACCACTTGGTGCAAAAATATGTGTGAGTGGATTTAGGGAATGGCCTTCTTTTGGCATTGTATATAAACATGGATGGTTAGAGAAACTTGCAAGATTATAATATAATGAAATTGTTGATGAAACACCTAAGACTATAGGTACATAAATAAGATGTTATTAGGATTCAACAATGACATTAATGAGAAACAAAATATGTTAAAATGACTCGACTAGGATGTTAATACAACATGATTAAGACACATATATATGTGACACTTAGGATGCAAAAATAATGCAAGTAGGAATCTATGAAGACACTAGTAAGACACTAAGGAGACCCTAAGACCCTAGTAATATGGAATTGTGACAAAAATTATAATTTCTCTAATTAATTTCATTTCAAAATGAGGTATCCTACCAGTGAAAGACCCCAAATCTATTTGGAATGATGCATCGAGACTATCTCATCTAATATAATAATTTTGAAGGGTTTTGACATTACATTTAATGAGTTGAGATGTTTGTTTGAGAAAACAATGTTTTAATGTGATCTTACTAACAATTTATTGTGGAAATATAAGTCAAGCTACATTACGGTCTTGAGAATGAGTTTTCTTATCAATTTTATGAAAAACATCCTCAAGGATTATAATAATATGATTACTTGTTTCTAAACTTTTAACTGTTTTAATGCCTAAAATTCTCCTAACAACAGTCAATCCCCTAGATTTTAACAAAGATAGAAATAACTAACATTTAGTTGCATCCAATTTCAGTTCAAAATATACTTTAATAATTTTTTATGATTGATAATGAATATTTTGGCTAGGTAACTTACCCTCAAGTGATTCTAGACCACTTTAATCCCCCTAAATGAATTTAGAAGATATTTGGTGCACACTACTCAATCTAGGTAGGAAATATGGACCCATATTCAAGCATTCTTGACCTCTTTGTTCTAGAGTTACAAATGTAGGAGTTCTTACCCCTTCAATAACTTGAGGGTCAAATTTAGGAGGAGAGTGGACATGCTCATGGGTAGTTTATGGAATTTCTAATTGTTGAACAAGAGGTTTCACCATAGGAACTTCTTCACTAGAAGGTTTTGCACCAATTTTCTCTCTAAATTCATCCATAGTATAATTAGCTTGAATCAAATCCATCATCATCTTCTCATCCACAACAACTTGTCTTGATGAAAAATTCATTGGAGGCTCACTAGAGGTCAGAATTGGATTGGGCTCTATTGAAATGTTGCACTTTGGTTTTGGTGATGAAGGAGAAAGAACAATGGTATCTATTGTGTTAGAATATGTATTGGCCTCTATCGAAAACCTGTATTTTTCCATACCTAACCTTGTCTCTTCTCTTCCTTCAATGACCTTTTCAATGGTTCGGTCTTTCCTAAAATAAGTTCTTGATTGATTATGTTTGTTCCCCACGTCCACAAGGATTGCCAATAAGAAAACGACAAAAAAACATTCCTTCCAATTACACAAAAAGCATAAAAATTGAATGTTGTTGCAGTTTTTCACAAGATATGTCAAGTAACTTGCAAACATGATAATTGTTTTTGGAGTGGATCAGGTGGGGCTTTGTGCTTTTTTTTTTTTTGCATCTCATAGAAGCACATACATTCTCTAGAACACATGTCTATTATAACATGCATGTGTTCTAGAGTTTGTGCTTTCTCTTAACACAATGGATCATAAATTCTTATGGTACATACTTTTAATCAAGGTATTTAGACATTAGTGATAAAGAAGGGGGATTAGGTGTGGAGGGGATTGGGGAAAACTAGGGCAAGGAGACCTAGGGTTGAATGTGTTTTTAGGCCTAGAGAAGTGACAAGGGAACTAGGATGAAGGTATAGGGGGTGTGGGGCCTCAGGAAATAGGCATGGACATAAGGAGCTAAATGTCTGGGTGTAGAGGAGGTTAGGGGTTGAGTAGAGGTGGGGGCCTAGGGGAAAATCGGGATATGGTCCAAGTGGAGGCAGGGGCCTAGGAATATATAGGGATGTCAATTGAGCAAAGGTAGAGGCCTAAGGGTAGACACGACTAGGGTATGAACAAAAGCAGGGACAAAATGGTAGAGGGGGATAGGGTTTGGATGGAGATAGGGGCCCAAGGGGGAAGTGGGATAGGGGTAGAGGTCGGGAGATAGTGGTGGGAGGGATTCATGGGAAGGGGTATAGGTCATAGGGGTGGATGGGTTAGGGGCACAACCTTGGTACTAATGACCGATGGGCCTGAGTAGGTAGGGAAAATTTTCATAATGGTAGAGGTAGGGAACCATGTGTGGAGGATCCTAAGGGCGTCATATGCTTTAGGCCTAGGGAAAAAGTGTGGTTCGTTGGGCCCTAGGGGTGTAGGGTCTACAAACCTGTTAGGGTCCTACCCTAACCCCCTTACTTAGATACTTTATTAATTTATTAGGCCACCTTCCTTGAATAAGACCCATTAAATAGTTAGTTAATAGTCACTCATTGTAATAAAGAGTCCTTTTTAGTAATAATACCCAAATTAGTTGTTCGACCCTCATTATAAGGGGATCATAGGTAGTCAATATTCTTTATGGATAGCTATATATTGAGTATAAGGTTATGTATATTTTTTCAAAAAAGATTATCGTATTTGGAACATTGCTCTTGGAGGTTGCCCCCTTGAAGAGGCAAGTGAACATAGATCTCTATTATTTTCTCCCTTTTCTCTTGCTTTATCGGGTTTTACACTACTAATTTCTCTAAAGTTTTGGATTAATTGCATTAAAAGTGGTATCAAATCTCTTTCTTGGGCATAAAGTGGGAGAATTTTCGAGCCCAAAGTGGGCGAATTTTTTATTTTCGCAAGTTTTTTATGGAAAAAAAGGATGACATTATTCATATTGATTTATGAAACCTTATGTGTAGAATTCAAAGAAACTAGCCATATATGTAAATTCCTCTAAAAAAATACCCAATTTCAAAAAATATCATCCAAAACAGATTCTAGAAAGTGGAGATATCATTGATTCAAAATTTGTATTTTTTAGGGTTTTTTCTGGTAACGGGTGCCAATTTCGCAGATTGGATATCTTTTTGATAGTGTACAGATTTCAATCAAACTAGTGCCATTATATCCACAAAATATGTGGCATTTCATAATTGGGGTCATAATCGTCAATCAAATAAGTACAACTAAAGTTGTGATCATTTTACATTTTCATCCTCAAGCCCTACCTTACACAAGTTATTTCTTAGTGATTCTAAGATTTTTTCCTCATGTTCACAAACTCATAATTTTTAACTTTTTTAGAGACATGTTCTGGTGTCTTTAAATAACACAATGATCTGTTTTTCAATGGGTAAATATATAGTAGGGGGGGGACACATGCGGGAAATACACACGGTTTCATCTTTCCCTGTTGGAAACCCCTGTAACCTCTGTTGGTACCCCTTCGAGTAGTATTGCATCAGACAATACATGCATATGGAATCTCACTTCCACATACCCTCTGGTATATGGGAAGTCCCCTAGGTATACATGAAACCAGTGTTACATAAGCTTATTATTCATCTTTTTGCTATAGTACACTGAGAGAAACACTCTGGGAGACCACTCTCTAGTACATGGGTAGTTGAGTAGTAAGGATAAGGGCACGATTGAGCCTCCTTAGTTATTTCCCTAAGATATTGGGCCAAGTGCTATTGTTGGACCCTGCACATATATCATAGAGCTATAACACCTAACACTCCCTTGTCCATAATACATGGTCAGCCTTTTCTATGAGCTCACATATGGTGGATATCTATAAACCACCTCATATTGAATCCCTAGAAAATATGGCAACCCACTCTACTACCAATAGATTGGATCAATTGGAGAATCAAAATATGACTCTTAATGAAAAACTTGGGGGAATTCAATCACTTATAAATAATTGGGATAATAAGTTCAATCAAAAGTTGAAGGAGAAGTTGGAGAAGTTGAAAAAAAAATTGATGGAGCAGTTGGCACCTATGAAATATCATGGCACACCAGAAGAAGAAAAATGGAATACACAACACATTGAGCCACACTAGGAAGAAACTTCTCACTTAAGACTATTTAAACACTCACAACTCTCATCAAGTCCACATAACAATAGATTAATGGATAATAACATGTGGCATTATTCTCCTAAGGTGGACCTAAACAAGTTTGATGGTTCTCACCCATATGGATGGGTCACCCAAATGGAACATTACTTTTCCCTCCATGACATTACTGATGACATGATGAAACTCAAGGTGGAGGTCTTTTATCTAGATCCGAATAATGGCAATGGCAGGAATGGCATAAAAAAGCATATGTCGGATATATCACTTGGAGTCAATTTGTTAAAGTTGTCTATGAACGTTTCAAGAAAGATACTCACTATTTGGGGTGACTTATCAAGTCATGCCAAACAAGCTTAGTCATAGATGTTATGGCATCCTTTGAGTAGTTAGATATATGCACAAAGAAATTAACATATTCTTTCTATAAAGAATGTTTCATTAGTGGCTTCAAGGAAGAGATTCGAGAACACGTTAGAATGAAATATCCCGCTACATTGTTGGAAGTGACACAAAGGGCCCTAGAAGCAAAGATGGTGATCAATGCACAAACAAAAAAAAAAAATATTCATTCCCCAGACTCATTCTCTCCAGTTTACTTCCCCAATCATAATTGTTACTCATCCCTTTAAAGTACAAAGGTTATCTCTAGTGGAAACATAAAATTGCCAGAGACAAGGACTCTATTATAATTGTGATGAAAAATATGCTCCAGATCATTTATGTAAAGAACAATTTTTTTTCCAAATTGATATGACCACTCACGACCTGGTCAAGGACATAAGTATCAATGAGACACCAAAGTTACAAGTTGAAGACACAAACACTCATACTCGGGAGGATATAGAACATTCATTCTCTTATGAAGAACCACTTATCTCTCTGCATGCATTATCAAGCATTTCAACTCCACAAACATTCAAAATCATTTGTTATATCAAGCATCATAAATTATAGTTCTAGTTGACATTGGCAATACTCACATTTTTATTCACAAAATAGTGGAAAAATAAACCCATTGTTATGTACACCTGGTGCCCAACTTTCGAATCATGATCTCCCATGGAGATATGATGAAATGTGGGGGAAGATGTGAAAATGTTAGACTCCATATGGGAGACTATTAGCTAAAAACCCATCTATTTTCCATTGATATGGGTGGGTGTGATATAGTATTGGGGTAAAATGGCTACGAACATTGGGACCAGTCACCATCGATTTCAAAGAAATCTATATGATTTTCACTAAAGAGGGTCATGTACACACCCTTGGAGGGCTTCAGGCAAGATCTCCTAAAATAGTTAGCTCTCATCATATGAAGAAGTTATTAAAGAAGGGCCACTTTGGAATTATTTCCCAATTTAATGCTATGCAGGTTATGGATAACCCAACACAAAAAATCCACCTAGACTTACAAATAGTCCTTGAAAAACATCATCACCTCTTCGATGCACCAAAGGGTTTACCCCCTTCTCGAGGAGAGCATGGCCATGGCATTCCCCTAATTCCAAGAAGTCAACCACCAAGTGTACACCCTTATTTCCACCCTTTTGCACAAAATAATGAAATAGAAAAGATCATTCATGAGCTATTGGATTCAGGGGTCACTTGTCCTAGTACAAGCCCTTACTCATCACTAGTAGTTGTGGTATTAAATAAGGAAGGAACTTGGTGCATGTGTCTTGATTTTTGGGCTCTAAATAAGTTAACAATCAAGGAAAAATTCTCCATCCCTGTTGTTGATGATCTACTTGATGAACTTCATGGAGAAAAGTTTTTCACTAAGCTTGATCTACATTCAAGATACCACCATTTCAAGATGAAAGAGGAAGACATCCCAAAGGTGTATTTCAGAACACATGAAGGTCATTATGATTTTCTAGTGATGCCTTCTTACCTTTGCAATGTTCCATCCACGTTCCAAAGTCTCATGAACAAGATTTTCAAACCTTTCCTATGCAATTGTGTGCTAGGATTCTTTGATGATATATTGATCTATAGTAAAACATGGGAATCACACATATATCATGTTGATAAGTCCTTGCAACCCTTGAGAGACAACCAATTTTGTGAAGTTCTCTAAATTTTCTTTTGGGGCTCATGAGATTGAATATTTGGGTCACATTATAAGCCAAGAGGGTGTATGAGTTGATCCCAAATAAGTGCTAGCTATGCAATATTGGCCCCTTCCCAAAACACTGAAGAGCTTGAGGGGATTCTTAGGACTTATAGGATACTATAGGAAATGTGTGAAAAATTATGGCAAAATTGCAACTCCCCTAACTTCACTCCTTAAAAAAATGTATTTGTTTGGACTGAGTTAGCAGCACAATCCTTCGTTGTTTTAAATAATTCCATGTGTTCTACTCCAGTATTAGAAGTACTTGAATTTAATAAGACTTTTTTCTTGGAATGTGATGCTTTAGGGAGAGGTATTGGAGAAGTATTAATGCAACAAGGACACCCCTTGGTATTCACCAGTAAACAATTATGTTAACAAAATTTGGGAAAACCCAAATATGAGAAGGAAATGATGACTATCCTTCATGTAGTAGAGACTTGGTTCTCATACCTCATAGGGAGGCATTTTCATATCAATATTGACCATCATAGTTTGAATTTATTGCTTGACCAACGATTGTATTCACCAGAGAAACATAAATGGGTCACCAAGATGTTGGGGTATGATTATGAGATCATATATAAAAAGGGTAAAGAGAATGTTGTAGTTAATTCTTTATCTAGAAAATTTGAGGAGGATGGGTTGCTCTTTGCCTTATCATTACCAAGAGCGGGATGGCTCAAGGATGCCTACAAGGAATGGTTATCAAATTATACTTTAAGTAAACTCATCCAAAGGCTTCAAGTAGATCCCAACCCACCTAAAAGTTATACATGGAAACAAGATGCATTGTGGTATAAAGGGCACATTGTTATGGAAAAGGATTTATCCCTAAAATTACAAGTCTTAAAAGAGATGCATTCATCACTGATATACAGTCACTTTGGCTTTCATAAAACATATGAAAGGAATAAGAATTCATTAATTCTTTTGGGATGACATGAAAACAGATATCCAAGACTTCATATCATTCTGTGACACTTTCCAAAGAAACAAGGGAGAGACAATGAATACACTAGGGGAATTGCAACCATTATCTGTTAATACTGAGAGGGGGGTGAATCAGTATCAAGTACAATTTAAAAACCTTTTTCAACTTATACTTAAACCATTCAATTATATCCAATGAGCAATGAACAATAGTATAAGAGTTACACCAATACACCACAATACACCATGC
>ML788760.1:101058-118300 GCA_009831015.1 Picea engelmannii | reverse complement strand
CTTCTTCAATTTCTGCAATTCTTCAATTCTTGGAGTACTCTAATCCTGTAGATAATATTACTCAATGTATTCTCTGAAACTCCTCCAATTTTCACTCCTTGAATCCTCCCCAAAAAGAGGTTATAGAAAGAATGGTAGACTTTTTTCAATTCTGGTCTATTCAGAAGACCCAACTTGTACAGCATGCCCCACGCTCAATATTTAACATCCAATTCTGAAACTCACGCACAAGAAACTACAGTCCGTACTCTTTCCAATGGAAGTGGACCCACTTCATTTGGATTCTGTATGAATAATGTATGACTGTTTGACCCGGAACACCTATTTATTGACTAGCTTCAAGACTGGTCACAAACCCTATCTTCCACAGAGTGTATCTCCATAATTATAGTGAATCAAGAGCTGAAATTTTTACCAGAGGTACCTTGATATGTATTCTCAATACCATAGCGATTTCACCATCTGAATCATTCTAAAAAAAAGTTATAGCAAAAATTGTAAGATGACCTGAAAATAACATACCTTAGAACACATCACCAAAAGACTTCATCCTCCCTTGAAATCCGACCTTCTTTTACTTCTTATTTCCTCTTAAATTTGACTTGTATCAAAATGAATGTATAATGATGTTTATTTATACCATTTATGTCACTTTATTTTAACATTAGGGCTGACCTGACACTTTCTTATTTTGTAATTATTTTCTTTAATTATCTGCAGGGCCTACATGCACTTCCTTCTTCAATTCACTTTGTCATCTTCAAAAATTCATTTCTCCTCAACCATGAGGATCCACGTGACATGACACATACCACTGGAAACAAAATGATGTATACTATCCATTCATGGGTGTTGTATATGCATGTGCATTGTCCTTCATGTCCAAATACCTTTATCAATATTGCGTTCCAAAACCCATGACTAGGGTTGACATCAATGACAACAACCAATCTTCCAACATTATCAATCCCAACATAGATTTGGACAAACATTTCAATGGATTTTATTGTGGGACTCCAAAAAGTAGGAAACAAATCAGTCATCATGGTGGTTGTTGATCTCCTTTCAAAAGATACTCATTTTTGTGCCCTAGCTCATCCTTTCACTCCTTCCTGAGTGGCCCAGACATTCATGAATCATATCTTTAAGCTACATGGTTTTCCCACTCCCATTGTCTCACATCAGGACCCCACATTCACCAGAAAATTTTGGTAAGAACTATTTAAACTTCAAGGTACACAAATGAATATGAGCACTACATATCATCCTCAAACTGATGGTCAAATAGAAGTGGTCAACAAGTGTCTAGAAATCTATTTGATATGTTTTTATTCCGAAAATCTGCACCAATGGGAACAATGGCTTCCCCTAGTTGAGTGGTAGTACAACACCACTTATCATGGAGCTACAAAAATGACACCATATGGAATTGTTTATAGCCAAAAACCCCTATCAGTGGAATCTTGTGTACTAGGAACCTCCAAGGTTCATGCAATCGATAGAATGTTTCACACTAGAGAAGCAATTATCTGTATCCTAAAGGACAACTTGCTTATGGCACAAATTGAATGAAACAACAAGTTCATCAACATAGATCTAAGCGTTATTTTAATGAAGGGGATCAAGTGTTTCTTCTCCTATAGCCTTAAAAATAGACATCACTCAAAGATAAAGTTCCCCATAAGCTAGCTTCGAAGTTCTATGGTACCTATCAGATCATACAATGCATTAGTCAGGTTGCCTACAAGTTGGCTCTCCCAACCCACTCCAAGATTCATCTAGTATTTCATGTGTCATGTTTGAATAAATTTGTGGGAACAAATTGTAAAGTGCAGACCAACCTACCAGAGGTTAATGAAGAAGGTTACATTTGGCTCCAAATAAAAGTAGTATTGGATACTAGATAGAACTAGTTGCGCCAGTGCATGATCAAGGAATTTGCATTGATCCTGTGGAAAAATATGCAACTAGAAGATGCCACATGGGAACTAGTAGTGATTCTACAACAATTTCATCTCTTGGATATTATTGTAATAGAGATCTTCTCTGCTGGAGGTTTCCCCCTTGAAGAGGCAAGTGAACATTGCTCTCAGTAATCAAAGTGCTCTTTCTGGTGCTATTCTGGTATCATTTTGGTATTATTGTGGTGTTGTTCTGGTTATATTGTTGTTCATCTGCCATTTCTAGCTATTTATTTATATTCTGCATACTTTTTTATATCTGGAATATTACAAGTGGTATCAGAGCACCTTCCTCAATAGAAAATTGTGGGTTATTTGTTTTTAGGGTAGAGACGTATTCCGACGTCTTTAAGCTACATAGATCTATCATTACATGCATAAACCTGTGGTCAGGGATTCATACACACATGAAATACAAGTGGTACTTAAGTGCACATTTGTTGGCCACCCTTGTTACCCCTATTGGTACCCCTTCGAGTGGTAGCGCATCAGACATCACCTGTATACAGATCGACCTATATTTCCTAAATCCCTCCATAGATAAATCGATCGGTTGCCTGACTGCTATAGTGCTACCAAGAACAACACTCAGGAAGATACTCTCTAGTACCTGGGTAGTCGAGTAGTATGGCTAAGGGCACGATCTAGCCTCCTTAGTTGGTGCCCTGAGATATTGGGCCGAGTACTATTGTTGGACCCCACACATATATCAGAGAGATATAGCACATGGAAAACCCTTGTCTGTAGAACCCTTGAATACCTAACCTTTGGGGATGGAAACAAAAAAAAAATAGACAAGATTTGTTTCCGCGCAACTGTGTCTTTTGCATTTGAGTTGCCAAATTACTACACATTTCTTCCTGATTAAGAATTTGGGCATTTCATCACTGCAGTATTCTTCAGATCGGAGTATAACTCTGCAGGTGTAAAAAAAAAGTTTGGATCTTGTTGACACCATTATTTGAGACCTATTCCATTGGATTTCTCTCTTCGCCCTTATCACATTCATACCTATCATTTTTCAGCAAATTTTTGACCCCACCCACCCCTTTTCAGTTCCCTCATCATCATGGCCCATACCTGTAGCCAATACTTGGAAGCTCGCTTCAATACCTTTCACTCTAATTTGACAGAGACCCAACAAGAAGTTAAACAACTCAGTGCCAATATTGCCACCATCAATAAAAACATGCATTCCTCCATCGCCGCCTCAATTGAGGAACTCAAAAAAGACCTCAAACAAGACATTACTACCCAGCTTGAATCTATCACTACGAGGATCTGCACCAAGCTTCATATCCCTGCAAATCCTCCTTATTTGACCCACCTTTGCATACCGAAGGTGAAACTTCCTCTCATTCCCATAATTTTCAGCCCCGTCACTTTCAGCGTGACCTACACCTTCCACATGTGGATGTGACCAAATTTGATGGCTCTGATCCCACTGGCTAGGTAACTCAAATGGAACATTATTTCTCTTTGTACGACATTACTAATGAGTTGGACAAACTCCGGTATGGTGTTCTCCATCTAGATCAAGAACGTTGGAAATGGTGGCAATGGAGAAAAAACGCCCGCTAAGGGTATGTTTCTTGGACACACTTTGTGGCAGAGATTTATGAATGCTTTGACACTGACACCAACCATTTAGACCATTTGAAAAAGTTGAAACAATCTAGCACAGTGGAAGAATTTATAGTTGTTTTTGAGCGACTAGATTTTCGTACAGAGGGCATGTCTAATGCTTTTTTCCGAGAATGTTTTATCAGTGGTATCAAGGATGATATTCGTTCCCATGTCCTCATGGATTAGCCTCAGAGTTGGGTGGAGGCTACTAAAATAGATAAGGAAGCACAATAGGTTGTCTCTTCTCAAAACCAGAAACCCTCCTTTATTCCTCGCACTAAACCAGTAAATCCCACTCCTCCTTCTACTCCACTAAAGGTCCAAAAATTGACCAGGGTCGAAATCGTTGAATGGAAACTCAATGGCCTTTGTTATAATTGTGATGACAAATATTTTCCAAGACACAAGTGTAAGGAACAAAATATTTTTATGTCCATATCGGAGGATATTTCAGAAGAGGATGTTGAAGCTCCCCTTGTGTCTGTGTCACCTGAACCCACTAACATAACCCCTCCCTCAGACTCTCCCAAAGTAGAATCAATCATTTCCCTAAATTCTGTCACTAGCTTCTCATCTCCCCAAACCCTCAAGATAATTGGCTACATCAATCATAGGAAGGTCATCATTCTTGTTGAAAGTGGAAGCACCCATCATTGTATTCATCGTTGCATTGCCCAAGAAAATAATTGCTATATCCGTGCAGTCAATAATTTCCAAATCATGATTGCCAATGGTGGGTCCATGAAATGTGGAGGGCGTTGTGAAAATATGCATCTCCAAATTGGTGACTACCACTTGAAATCTCATATGTTTGCTATCGACATGGGTGGTTATGACATTGTGTTGGGTGCAGAATGGATAAGGACTTTGGGTCCCATTCTCATGGATTTTAAGGAATTAACCATGCAATTTGACCAAGAGGGACAACAATATAAGTTCCAAGGCATCACCGTCGGTTCCCTAGAGATCATTAGTTCCCACCACATGGAAAAACTGCTCAAAAAAGGTCATTCTGGCGTTGTCATGCAAGCAACTGAGACACCCTCTGTGTCGCAGAACCTCCAATCCATCCTCTTTAAACATCAAGTGGTTTTTTCCACTCCCCAGGGACTCCCTCCTTCCCATGGTGTTCATGATCATTCCATTCCCCTTGTCCCAGGAATCCTTCCTCCCAATATTTGTCCCTATCATCACCCATTTTCCCAAAAAAATGAAATTGAGAAAATGGTTCAAGAACTGCTCAACGCATGTGTTATGCGCCCTAGTAGGAGCCCCTACTCTTCTCCTGTGGTTATGGTCCTTAAGAAAGAATATTCTTGGCGCATGTGTCCTAACTTCCGCGCCCTCAACAAACTCACCATTAAAGACAAATTTACCATTCCTATCATTGATGACCTCTTGGATGAATTGAGTGGTGCCCAGTTCTTTACTAAACTTGATCTTCTTTCTGTCTACCACCAAATCCATATGAAAGAGGAAGACATTCCTAAGACTACCTTTAGAAATCATGAGGGCCACTATGAGTTTTTGGTCATGCCCTTTGGCTTGTGTAATGCTCCCTCCACTTTCCAAATCCTCATGAATCATGTCTTATGTCCTTTTCTCTGCCATTTTTTCTTATTTTTCTTTGATCATATCCTCATCTATAGAAAAACCTGGATCGACCATCTTGCTCATGGGGATCAAGTTCTCCATCTACTCTCTCAGCACCAACTTTTCCTGAAACAATCTAAATGTGCTTTTGGTGGCTCAAAAGTCGAGTACTTGGGTCATCTTGTTGGCAAGGCTAGCGTCAAGGTGGATCCTAAAAAGATTGAAGTTGTGCAAGACTGGCCTCACCCAAAGACTCTCAAAAGATTGCGTGGATTTTTGGTCTTAACAGGTTATTATCGCAAGTTTGTTAATAATTATGGAAAGATTGCGGCACTTGTCACTGCACTCCTTAAAAAGAATTCTTTCACTTAGACTCCAACAACTGCTCAGGATTTTCAAACCTTAAAGATGGCCATGTGCACCACTCTAGTCCTGGCCCTTCCTGATTTCACAAAGACCTTTGTCCTAGAATGTGATGCTTCAGGGAAAGGAATTGGCGTTGTCCTTATGCAAGAGGGTCAACCTTTGGCCTTTACCATCAAACAACTGTCTGAGAGAAATTTGGGCAAATCAATCTATGAAAAGGAAATGTTGGCTATTCTGCAGGTCGTTGATCTTTGGCACCCTTACCTATTGGGGCGACACTTCCAAATTAAGACAGCTCATCAAAGCCTCAAGTATTTTCTGGAACAATGCATTTCCTCCCCAGAGCAACAAAAATGGGTGACTAAGCTCTTTGGATATGAGTATGAGATCATTTACAAGAAAGGAAAATACAATGTGGTTGTGGATGCACTTTCCCAAAAATATGAAGATGAAGGGTCCCTTTTTTTCTCTCTCCTTCATTGTACCAGATTGGCTCCAAGATGTTTGCCAGGAATGGCTACACGATCCCAAAAGTTCGCATCTGATACAACAATTGCAGTCCAATTATCCAGTTTCCCCAGAGTACTCTTGGCTCCATGATGAGCTTCGATACAAAGGTTGTTTGTATTTAAGTAAACATTCAAAACTTAAATCCACGATACTTTCTGAGCTTCATGCTACACCCACAGTTGGGCACTCCGGGTTTACCAAAACCTATGCCAGGGTCAAACGTTCTTTTTTCTGGGATGGTATGAAATAGGACGTACGTAATTTTGTGGTTGAATGTGATGTGTGTCAACGCAACAAGGGTGAAACAGTCAAATCTCCTGGCACACTACAACCGCTTCCAATTCCACCTGCTATTTGGCGAGATATCTCTATGGATTTTATTGTAGGCTTACCTAAATCGGGAAATAAATTAGTCATCATGGTGGTCATTGATCGTCTTTCCAAGTATTCTCATTTATGTGCTCTTCAACACCCATTTACAACATCCATTGTGGCTCAAATTTTCATGGATCAGGTCTTCAAGCTTCATGGCATGTCGCATTCTATTGTTTTTTATCATGACCCAACTTTCACCAGCAATTTTTGGCAAGAACTGTTCAAGCTACAAGGCACCCAATTGCATCTCATCACAACTTATCATCCCTAGACTGATGGTCAAACTGAAGTTGTCAACAAGTGTTGGGAAACATATTTGAGGTGTTTTTCCTCAGAAAGGAAAAATCAATGGGCTCAATGATTACCACTAGTTGAATGGTGGTACAACACTTCATAACATATAGCTACCCGCATGACTCCTTTTGAAGCGGTATATGGAAAAAATCCACCTTCATTTCTCTCATATTTTCCAGGTGTCTTGAAGGTCCAAGCAGTTGACCAAACGCTTACAGGTTGAGAGGCTATTCTCTGTACCCTCAAAGAGAATTTGGTCATGGACCAGAATCATATGAAGCAACAAGAAGATCAAGGTCACTCAGAACGTCAATTTGCAGAAGGGGATCAGGTGTTTCTTCGACTGCAACCTTACAAGCAAAATTCCCTCAAGGCTGACCATTGTTAGAAACTGGCGCCCAAATTTTATGGTCCTTATACCGTTCCCAAACGTGTGGGACAGGTGGCCTATCAGTTAGCTTTGCCTAGTCATTCTAAGCTCCATCACGTTTTTCATGTTTCCTACTTAAAGAAGGTGATTGGAACTAAGTGGAAAACTCAAACCAACCTTCCCAAGTTGGACGAAGACGGCTCCATTTGGCTACAACCACAAGAAGTTTTGGACCAGCATGAGCATCGTCTGTGTTAGCGAACCATCAAGGAAGTGTTAGTACAGTGGAAAGATACAACTCCAACAGATGCCACTTGGGAACCAACTATCATTCTGCAACAATTTCCATATCTCAAGCCTTGAGGACAAGGTTGTTTTTAAGGGGGGGGACATGTTAGGGACCTAACCCCTCACGTAGGTAGAATAATATATTCCAATGTAATAAAGGTCAATATTAATAAGGCCTAGCAATAAGGAAGAATAAGTCCAATGTAAGAAGACCTAATAGAAGCTTTCGCTTCTAGAAGGATCTTCCTCTAGATGGTTCTTTTGATAGACATATTTAGTATAAATAGGAGTCAAGGGTATGATAACTTTTGTCTTGGATATTATTGTAATATAGCTATGCTCTGCTGGAGGTTTCCCTCTCGAAGAGGCAAGTGAACATTGCTCTCAGTAATCAAAGTGCTCTTTTTGGTGTTATTTTGGTATCGTTTTGGTATTATTGTGGTGTTGTTCTGGTTATATTGTTGTTCATCTGCCATTTCTAGCTATGTATTTATGTTCTGCATACTTTTTTATATCTGTAATATTACATAAAAAATAAAAAAAGGTTTGATGATGCTAAGACCATCGTACCCTGCATTCACGCAAGGCCTTGTGATTTTAAGAATAAAATGACTTTCATAATTTAAAAAATATAAAATTAGCATTTTAAATTTTGAAAAAATAGTCTTACACAAGAACAATGTGTTCTCTACAATTCTACAATTTTTTTAATAAAACTCCATCATTTAGATACTCAATACCTGCACTAACGAGAACATATCCATTATATTTTCATGAAAAATAACATGCCATTGTTAGAGAAACTCAAATTTCACATAGCCATACACAAATTCTATAAATACAAGTTATGTATTCGGAAAGCTAATTCAATTTCTTACATTTCATCTATTTACACCATATTCAAATTCATTGTGAAAGTACCTTGAATCATCCATCCAAGTTAATTGATTATTGTTTTTCCACGTTTGCATTGCCACTAACACGTCATACGATACCATCATTAACTTGCACTCACCCTTAAAAGTGTTAGCGGAGCATATGAAGAAACAAATAATATGCAATCATCACCATATAATGGTGCGTCAAGGTATAAAGATACAAAAAACCGCAACACTTATGAAATATTGGTATGTACGATGTATTACATTAAGGTTTTTGAAAGGTGATTATTTATAAATGTTAATAAAATTCTTTGAGATTCATTTACAAATTCCATAGATTATATTTGGTTTTATGATTAAAAGAGTAATTTCATTTTCATTAGAAGGTGGTGAAATCTATCATAACTTACTTGTTAACTGGCAATGAGGACAGTCATTGTTGGTTGCTATCTATGAATGTAATGTAAGATAACTCATCGTGACTAGTGATCCATAACAATAGAATTTTTAAAAGGTGAATTAAGTTACATTGTTGTGATGGGAGTACACTTTCATCAAAATCATCAAGGATTCACATTTAATTCCAACCATACATTCAATCTTAACCAATCATTTATGTATCAAGGAATATTGAACATTGGTAACTCCTACTCATGATTTCATTGGTAAATTTATTTATTTATTCCAAGGAAAACCTTGTGAGAAAACTCAAGGGATACTTCTCCACATTCATAAATGACATCAGTAATAAATCTGTCAACCTAAACCAGTGCCATTTTGCTCAAGGAGATAACTTAGACTAGTGTCATTTCACTCAAAAAAAATTCAACATTGATCACAACTAATTGAACTAACCTCTTAAATTGAAAAAAATCTCTTTTTTATAAAATGAACATAAATTTATACCATAACTTTTTTCATTATCAACATTAAATAGTGATTGACTTCTGTAAAAATAAAACTAAAAATTATTACTTAAATTGGACAAATTAAAAATTAATATTTTGGATGGACAAATTTAAAAAAGACCATTCCTTTGTTTTTACGGAGAATTCGATGTAATCTTAATATTCTGTAAAAATAAAACTAAAAATTATTACTTAAATTGGACAAATTAAAAATTAATATTTTGGATGGACAAATTTAAAAAAACCATTCCTTTGTTTTTACGGAGAATTCGATGTAATCTTAATATTCTGTAAAAATAAAACTAAAAATTATTACATAAATTGGACAAATTAAAAATTAATATTTTGGATGGACAAATTTAAAAAAGACCATTCCTTTGTTTTTACGGAGAATTCGATGTAATCTTAATATGAGCGTAGCGTTGTTTATTTCTATATTTTTTACTTGTATATTTATACTTCTATATTGTTAGGCCAGCGTCGAAGTTCCAATTTCTATATTTATACACCATTATGTTAATGGGTTCAATGAGGATTAGCAATAATTTTAACTTACCATTTTTTAAAAGAATAAAGAAGAGGTATTATTTATATTTGATATTTATTTTATTTTATTTTTATATATTTATTGATTCTTTAAAAGAATAAAGAAGGGGTATTATTTATATTTGATATTTATTTTATTTTATTTTATTTTTATATATTTATCGATTTGAAATACATATATTGAATGAGAAAATTAGATTTATGATATTATTGTTGATTAAGGTTGGTTGTCATTGATGTCAACCCTTGAAGAAAGCCTCGTAGCACAGAGGTTTGAGTAATGAACCCAAGTTTGTTTAATGTAAAGATGACTCATTATTGTCTTGTCATGGTTGATAAGAAGTAAAGATGGATGAACTCCAAAGTGGTCCCCTTATGGTGAAAGCCCTCACAGGAAGACGCTTTGCGGAGTGAGAGAACCCATGCTTAATGGTGGAATAATGAGATGAAGGACAGTGAATTTTTCAGTGAAACTATCCTAGATGCATATTTCTTGTCATGTTATTTCCGGTGGTATGTGGAACGTCACATAACTCCTTACGGTTAGAGAGTTATGGCCATGTGAAGTTGGAGAACCCAGGTTTGGGTAATGGACCCAAGTTTGTTTGATGGATAACGATATGACTTTTGATATATTTGCAGGTAATACTATTCTATATGGATAGCACATGTCATGTCATTTCTGGAGGTATGTGGAACGTCACATAACTCCTCACGGTTTGAGAGTTATGGCCTTACGAAGTTGGAGGACCCTCATATGTTGGCTTGAAGCCCCAAAAGGTCAAAGTAGTCAAAGTGGTTTAGGAGATTTTAGAAGGTAAATAATAAAGTGAAGTGATGAGTGTAATATAATTCAAAGTGAATACAAAATAAATTATTTAAATAATAAATTTAATGGAGAAATTAGAAGTGGGTTAACCCTAAAATAAGGAAAGTGGGCAAAGTGACCTAGAAGATGTTTTTAAGGAAGCTACTTGGAGAGTATAAATAAGAGGCAAGGCTCTCATATTTGAATCACACTTGAGAATATTGAATACCTATAGGTGTCTGAGGTAACCAAAGGATATCTAAGCCGGATTTCTAAGGAAAGTGAAGAAAAGAAGGTCGGAATTCAAGGAAGGATAAATTCTTTTGATGATGCTTTCTAAGGTATTTTTTTTTTCAGGTCATCTCACCATTTTCACAACAACTTTTTTTCTAGAATGATTCAGACCGTGAAATTGCTATTCCATTGAGGAAACATATACAAGTATCTGTGGTAAAAAATTCAACTTGTGGGTTGTTGTATTTTTTGAGTTACACTCCGTGGAATATAGGGTTTGTGGCTAGTCCTGAAACTAGTCAAAGACAGGTGTTTCAGGTAAAAACATCATAACTTATTCATAACAAATCCAAATTCATTAATATCAAATGTGTTGGTTAGAGTACAGTTTTTAGTATGTTGTGTAACAGTTTCAGATCAATTAAATAAATATTTTGTGCGGGGCACGCTCTACAAGGTCGCTCTCTAGAATAAGATAGAATTCAACAAGGTGTGTCATTTTTGCCATAACTCCTTTCCTGAAAGGTTCCAAGTAGTGACACCTAGTGGAATTGCATAAAACATAATGAAGAACATTGTGTATCAGTTTCATATATTTATTCATTACAGGTGCAAAGTTATGATTATTTCAAGTTAGGGTTGTTGACTAATCCAAAGCTAGTCTTGTGAGACTAAAGAAACATTTGATGAAAGTGCTAGTCTCTTTTTGTTAAATTTAAGGAAGGTTTGAAGGTATGTGATCATATAAACCATGTCTATTATAGAGTTACAAATCATATTTGGATGATGAAATTGATGAGGGATTTTAGTTGACATACAAGTTGGGTACATGCTTGAGACAAGTAGTTGATGAGTTGGCACATACATGAGGTGTATAGTTGATGATGTTGGTACATATTGATGAGTCATAGTTGATGAGTACTTGACACATGATTGGTACATACTTGGTGCATGGTTGATGCACTTGTTTATGGTACAGGTTGATTACATATTGTTTGGTACAGGTTGGTGTATGGTTGATGCACTTGTTTATGGTGCAGGTTGATTACAGGTTGAGGTACATGTTGATGCATGGTTGATGCATGGTTCAAGTTTATTGGTACATGTTTACAACAGTATATCTCACAGTGATAGTGTGACAGTGGTTCCATCATTCTACTTTTATTTCAGGGCGGTTGGACGGGGCAAGGACAGGGGGTTGTAGCCACCTTCCGGTTATAGCCGAATAACTTAGGGGGTTGTAGCCTCCTTCTAGTTGTAGCTAGAGAATTGGGGAGTTGGAGATTCCCTCAGGTTGTAGCCTGAGAAACTAGGGGGTTGGAGCCTCCTTCCAGTTGCAGCTGGAAAACAAAGGAATTTGGTACTTCCAATGAATGTAATTCTTCAAGACATATAAGAAAAAGCATTTTGTGGTTTTCTCCCGATTTGGGTTTCCACGTAAAACACTAGTGTACTGTGTATGTATGTGATTGTTCATTTCTTATTGCTCATTATTGGACAATAATTCTACATTGATATAACACTTGGATTATTTGGAGAAAAAAGATTGTAATTACGCTATTACTGATTCACCCCGCCGCCCTGCCCCCCCTCTCAGTAATCCAACAATTATTGAGGGTTTTCAAAATAAAGAGTATATTTGAAGATTTGGGTAAGCCAATTTTGTTCAATGTAATTTAAAAATTTTGAATGATATATCATATCTTTGAAATGAAGTTTGAATGTGAAACTTATGTTTATAAAAAGTTAATAGTATTATGTATATTAAGATATTTTGTAAAGACTATATTAATTATCAATATTTACATATTCAAATCTAGAGGAGGATAAGGTATGTATATCTTTGTAAATATTAGCCGTCAAATCCCCTCAAGGAGGGGGTCCCTTGTCCCACAAACAAGAGGTTCCCATACACCAATTTCTTGTGTGGCTTGGTTGTGACCTTAAAATTACATTATTATTATATAATTATTCAAAACCAAAATCTAAATATAAAGTAGACAATATCAAACCCTAATCTTAATGATTTAAAAAATGAGTTAAAAACCTAACCAAAAATAAGATGTAAGGATACTTTGTTTGATATCATCCATAATCTATACCCAATTTAACAAAAAATCCTCTTACTGTATTTAGAGATGGTGTATCTAACTATGAATGATCTTGAAATTGAGAGCTATCTTTGATTATGATGATAGGAGTCATTTTCTCTTCAAAATATGTCCAATTATTTAATGGACCTTTTTTCCACAATTTTATTTTATATTTGATATTTCAAGTATGAAATTATAATATAAATTATAATATCCATAAGATTCAAAAGATAGCGATTTTGTGACTATGTTGCAAAAAGTTATAAAGTTCTACTTATGACCTATTACTACATATTACATTCATCCTATGCACCTAAAAGATAGCCTTCAAAAAGAGACTATCCCAACATGATGTTTACCCAAAGGCCCTATACATATTACATTCATCATATGCACCTAAAAGATAGTCTTCAAAAAGAGACTATCCCAACATGAAGTTTACCCAAAGGCCCTATAGAAAATCTTATCAAATCAGTTCTTAAAAACTCAACATGAAAATCCCTACATCAAAATAGGGCTCTATCAGAATCAACATGATGTTTACCCAAAAGCCTTATACATATTACATTCATCCTATGCACCTAAAAGATAGTCTTCAAAAAGAGACTATCCCAACATGATGTTTACCCAAAGGCCCTATAGAAAAACTTATCAAATCAGTTCTTAAAAACTCAACATGAAAATCCCTACATCAAAATAGGGTTGTATCATAATCAACAATCTAAGAACTTCACAATGATCGGATTGACATCATCTAGATTAGCATATATTGATTGTAAATGTTAGCTTATATCAATCAACATGTTGTCAATGTCGATTTGCTAATGAAATCTTGCATTTAAACATTATTTATATCTAAAAAAAATCATTAATGTGTGTGAGATAAAAGGAGGTCTATGCAAGGCAAGAGGGCTATATATAGTTCATGTATGGGACTAAGACTAGATACCACAAGAAAGCATATGATCACATTGTAGCTAGCCTCTACAATGATCACAAGGGACACTAGCTTTCTTGTGGATACTATCTAGGCTGAAATGTCTCTTTGTCTCTTGGAGTAAGACCTAAAATTATTTTTGATTCAATAAGAACTTATTTTCTTAAGATGTAAGGAAACCTTAAGATGTAAGGAAACAGGTTAGCGGTGCAAGACTAAGTATCATTGGTAAGAGTGGAAGTCTACCTCCTTAGTGGTGCAAGACTAAGTATCATTGGTAGGAGGAGAAGTCTACCTCCTTGCTGACCAGTAACATATATTTTTAGGTTTTTAGGGGGAATGGTTTTCCTTGAATAATAATGATGAATTAACCTTCACCAACCAACAAATAGCAGACAATAATCAGTGTCCTCATTATAGATTAAAAACAAAGTGATGATAAGTTTAGCTACTTTACCTTTTGAACTAAACAGATATTTTTAGGGGGAATGGTTTTCCTGGAATAATAATGATGAATTAACCCTCACCTATAAATAGTGGTCAATAATCAGTGTCCTAATTATTAATTAAAAACTAAGTGATGACAGGTTTCACTACCTTACCTTTTGAAAGAAAGAAAAAAACAGAAAGACATCATCCATATAAAACGGTTCAATTTGTAACTTTTGCTTTCCCTTATCGTTGAAAAAGGGTTTGAACAGCACTTCTGTCTGTACGTTCGAAGTAACGTTGTAAAATCAAATTATGAGCCAACGAAATATAAATTAAACTATATGCGCCCACCGTGGGGCTCGAACCCACGACCACAAGGTTAAGAGCCTTGCGCTCTACCAACTGAGCTAGACGGGCTTGATATGAAATTGTGGCCCCTTAACTATGACATTGCATGAAGACATTGAATTAGCCTTATTTCAAATATTTCTCACCTTTTAGTCTTGGAAATTTCGGGCGTCAAGTTTCTTCCTTGACTAGTAGGGGCTATTTACCTGCAAAAGGAGGTTGTCGAACTGAAGGAAAAATAATATAACGCAGATATGAATTGGTTAATTAAATCGCGAATATGATCAAGTTAATGCAGTGCAAAATTAACCGGCACGAGCTCACCCGAGTTCGATCCTCGGCAATGATGTTCCAATATTTTACCATATTTAACTCGATCGATGCCCCAGCAGATAAGATACATGCTTTCATGCATTACAAGGTCTACAGTGCAAAATTACTGCGATCCAAAACCATCAATTTTTTTTAGCTGTTTTACGAAATGACTATTTTTGCGGGAATTCGGCCATATAAATTTACATGAATCACTATTTTTGTTGTTCAGAATTATTTCTGAATGCAGAAATGGATTCAGCATGCTGAAAAACTCATAGGACACTTGGATTTTACAGAAATAATCACTTAAATCTATGAATCCAGAAATTTCTGACCGGGAGCAAATATCCCCTGAAAAAATCTTCATTTCTTAGAATCTTTAGCCTACGGCATTTTGATCTACCTCATGGTATAATTATCAATGTCTTTTGTCGTATAAATATAATTATCGGTTAAGAGTGGTAGGGATAATCGTCCAGAAATATTAGGAGGTTATGTTGGTAATTTTAAATAGAAATTATTAGAATTAATGCTTACTTTGGAGACTGATTTGGATTTGTAAGATGTGGTTGGTTGTGAGAAGATCTTCTCCAACTATGAGCTTGTTATGCTCTTGAAGGAAAACTTCTTGTATAAATATGTGCTTGATTTATTAATAAAATAAAGAATTGTTTTGTGCATGATAGATTGCTAAGTTGGTATCAGAGCACGTTGTTTTGGTGTAACTCCCGTACGGGAGGGCCCAACAATATGTGAGATGTATTTTTTGTAGGATAGCGTAGTTGGTAGTGTAGGTGAGTGATTGCAATTGTGTGTGTTTTGTTTGAGATATTCGCTGACCAAACGAAGGAGAGATCACAACGATTTGTCTATGCCATTGTTGAGTAGATTTGTGGAAAGGAAGCCATCGTTCTCATGGAGATTAGATTCTAGAAGGTCTGCACAAAAGAAAAATTGTTGGCAACGATTGCATTCCTCATCATATTTTCCCATACGCAGAAGTAGCAAGTCATTCTAAACACCTTTTGTTGACTACATGATCGCCTTTGTGGGGATCTGGGCATGGAAAATTAAAGGAAGGGCCTCGTTGGTTACCTATGAGAGTCATCGTTATTGTGCAAAGAGGAGTCACCATTGTGGATCATCGCTACTTAATTTATCAGAGGTCAAAGAGGGTTTAAGCAGGTTGTGGGAATATAGGGCGAGTGCAGAGTTCCAACAATTGAATGAGGTCAACGATATTTCCATGGCCAATTCCAGGTAAAACATTTGGAAAATGGTCAAAGATGGGTTTGTTATCAGGAAGCCAATGAAAAATCACTCTCGTGCTCATGCTCGTCGTGCTTTGGAAGTAAAGAGAAAAGGTCGTCATTCTGGATATGGTAAGCACAAAGGTACTAAGGGAGTCTTGCTAGCTAGTGAGAGAGAACTATGGTTGGAGAGAGATTTCAAAGGAAGGGAGCAACAGTGTTTGAATTTGTGTTAAATATATTAGTGTTATTTTTGTTTGTAAAATTATATTATGAAGAACCTCTTATAGAAAAAAGTAGCTTAACTTAAGTTGGTGTGTGTGGAAGCCCCACCTTACCACAAGAACATGGTCATTGGTTTGGTTATGTCTACAGTCTGTTACGACTTCTAGTTCTTGGATAATTTGGTAACCCAAGAACAATGACTACTGGTTATAGTTGTGATCCTTGTGTGTTTATAAGCCTATGTGAAATAGGCCACTTTGTAAGATTGATTTCTGGATATATTATGTATCTATACTATTTTCCTAGAAAATTGTCGAATACATCAACAAATCATGTACTTCGGCAGATGGAAGTAATATATAATAGACGGGTTTCCTAGATAACTTGTGAATACATCGACAGACCATGTATTTCAATATATGGAAGTATGTCAATAGAATCACTAGCAGTCTGGTCATTACAAATACATCATCGATGGTAAGAAGCAATTGTATCTTCAATGGATGAAGTGGTAGCTCGAATGAATGGGAAAGAAAGATCATAGCCTATGAGAGTTCAGAAGTGGATAGAGGCGCTAATGAAGACCATACTAGAAAAGGATCAAAGTTCGAAAAATATTTTTTGTAAAAAGTGTTTATTTGATTTCATTATTGTTCTTAGTTATGTAAGCATTAAGGGAGGGTGTTAGAATTAATGCTTACTTTAGAGATTGGTTTGAATTTGTTAGATCTAATTGATTGTGGGAAGATCTTCTCCAACTATCAGAGATTCTCTTATGAGTTTGTTATATTTTTTAGGAAAAACTTCTTATATAAATATGTGCTTGATTGATTAACAAAATATAGAATCGTTTTGTGCATGATAGATTTCTTGGTAAAAAAA